>JACCGJ010000945.1:501720-525914 GCA_013407085.1 Atriophallophorus winterbourni
CTAACTCCCAAAATGCCGCGGAAACCTTGGTTGTCAACTACTTCGAGACGCCGAATGTGCTCTTCACGTAAGGTCCAAGATTCGCACCAATACAGTAATACAGCCCTAACTGCCGCTTTGTAGACTCTACCTTTGAGTAACCGAGACAATCTTTTCTGACTCCAAATCGATTTACAAATCATATCAATTGACGGCAGTGTTGTGATAACGAGATTTGCCTATGTAAGATAGATGCGTGTTTAATTCTTGGTCATGTATATCATACACGCGTTTGACCAATCAGCATTCTCTTATGTTGTGGGATTCGAGGGTGAATGCTAATAGCGTTTGAAAAGTTGACCTCATGGATGAATTGGGACGGAATCGACAAGTGGGCGAAACGCGCGGCGTGGCGTGGTTAAAGTTCAATCGAGTGTCCTTGAAGTTCGCGCAACAAGCTATGAACAATTAGACAGTATGCTCATTTAGTTTTTTAACCCTTGAATTTTTTATCAAAAATTACGCTACTGTAATGAATTTTGTAAAATGATTTCATTTTAGTCTGTTAAAGCCATCTATTTTGTGTTAATATAATGTTAATGTTGTCATGTAACTACACTCTGATACCGTCTAGCAAATTCATGATGTCCTCAGCTTGAGATGAGCCAATTAATTAGTAACAATGCAGCCATCTTGTATTCGAGATACAAATTCGTTATGTTAAGAAGAAGAAGAAATTGGCTTTATTCATATAAACACATTTTCAGCAGTTATAATAATTTCACCAGAAAATTTTAAAAATTTACGAACAGGTCCCGACGTCATGTTACAATTTGTGGACTGTCTTGATTGATAATTTCCACATATGATCCAGTTTATTAGAAAATGCCGTACCCAAAGTTTTGGGACAAAAGTTTCATAACAATTCCCGGCATCTCGTAATTCTTTCAAAATTGCACGTCCAAAATTGTCTTCAGTTGATACGAAAATATGATGCATGTGGCCCACAGATAGCTTTAACATGTAACGAAAAAAGCGGGAAAATGTGTGGAGAAATTATTTTTATGCACGGCCGATTTAAAGGCTCCGCAAAAATATGCTGATACAAGAACTGGTTACCTTGCATTTTCTCGAGTTTATACGTATTAAGTTCCGGTGACGTCAATCGACATTACTAAGCTCCTCTATACTCATCTTTTCAAGCTAGTGTACCGTTTTCCACCAAAACTAAATTATTATAATTTATTTATAATATTTATTTTTTCCGAAAATTTTGGCAACGTCGTAGCGATCTTTGTCTTTCTTGATTCCGGAGATCCAAAATTCATGTAGAACAGGGTTTTACTCAAAAGCCACTTCGTACAACGGTCCACGATTTTCAAATATACAAAGTGATTTCTGGTCAATTTCCTAAAAACCCATGTATTTTGTGCTGCTCAGATTCCCCACAATTACACTCCACAACCGGTTTCTGGCTGTTTGGCGTAATCAAGTAGAGCAGAAAAGATCCATTTCGCGCTACTCATCATGTACATCAAACGTTATTTTCCCATCGTATGTATATATGTATATTCTGTTTCTACAGTATTTCATCGACGTTTTTAGGTGGCTATCTTTATAACATTCGATAATTGCATAAGTGTAAATTTTAATATTGTTTCATATCATCAGTTGCTCTGTTGTGGCTCAAAGTCCTACAAAGATTGGAATGTGAATCCCTATTTTGCATGTTCTCCCATGAATACAAGTCCAGAATCATGTGGGACACCGCCTTCCTGCTGCCGAGAGACGAATAATTTTGACGTACGTTGTTCGGTGTACCTAGAAAATTTCGGTTATTTTGCGTGTTCATATCATCAGTATCATGCTCTACAATATCAAGTATTTATTCTCGACTAGCTTACACTTAAACAGTTTAATAATGTTGGCAAATAGGAGTATTTTGCCTATATAATGAAAAACTGAATTGAAATCCGTATACGTTGGCTAGCACGTGATAATAGTCTATATATATATATATATATTCATTTTCCGGTTTCAACCAGTGCTATTTACTTTCTTTTTGCACTATTATTTGGGAAACACGAGGGTGCTTTGAAATAAATGTGTAGTCTGCACATAGAAGCTTTGTCGAAGTATACAACGTTTGCACTCCTTTTGTATGCTTAGAATAAACAACTGTTTCAACTATTCCCAACGGTTTTATGGAGGGACCTTTTAGGCAAGTAACTGCATTACTACGGATTTGAGCATCCTAGTTGCCGCCAGTTTGAGCGCAACGACAGTGATTGCTGAATGCTCGAGAAATTCGACATCGCGAGATTCCTGTCCGGATTTTCGCGTTATGTAATCCGTTACTTCCCTGCCAAAGGCACAAGTGACAAAGATATGAATTTCAACTATTGCTGTATGAAAAGAAGTTAAAGTATGTTGATCATTTTTGAATTCCCTTAAGACAAACTCTGAACATGTTGGCGCCTCGTATTTCTTAACTGCGTAGAACCACCCCGAAGATGATAATCGCATTTGGAAAATATAACATAAACATGCTGCATTTAATGCTCACGCAACTTCTTCCATTAGTTTAACACGTTGAGGAATTTCTGATAAAAACTCGTTCTTGAGATGTGTCGTTGACAGGAGAAGTGTGTGCAATTACCCTGTTCAATTCACTGAAACCGTGTCATTGTGTTGCTGTAAATCATAATTTAATGTCTACTCTGGCTTAGGTTTGAGTACAATACGTTATAATGAGTTCCTCGAACATTAGCCAACTTGCTCTGATAGTTTACGTTCACTTTACAAGTAGGAAAAATGTTGGGCTCGCTCCTTATGTGATATTCTTCAGCGTCCACCATTTAGCTCCTTCCTACTAAGTGCCATATCTCATTGACGGAAATTTCGCACATTCGCTTTTGTCATTCGTGCTTATGTGTAAAATTCTCGCTACATTATGCTGAATGAGCGCCGTTCAAGAACCAGTATACGTTTTTTCATAATACGAAATTTGACTTGTTTTCCCTTCATTGATTTGTTTTGTTTAATATCGTCATACCGAGAACTTTTTATATCTTGACAGGTATTAAATACGGTGTTTTTAGAGCGTAACACTTGTAGCTCCAGCCTCTTCAACTGTAATTCTGAGCCAACAGTTTTTGCACGAGCTGAACCTGTCATTCCAACCACTAAAGTGACATAAATCGGAAGTGTTTCAGATGGTTGTTCAGATAACTCAAATGTTTTCAAAGTTCATAGAAAGTACACAACCTTGAGGTCGTGTTAGTTGTTCTCGATATAGCTAAAATCGTCGTTAAACAAGTTTTGAATTTACTGCTCAATTTGCACAGAAATTTAATCACTTAATCACAAAGTTGGAAAGTGTATCAATAGCTCGCCGACATTTATGCGGTAAGTTCCTGAATCTCGTTTTTTCATTCACCCTTTCTCTTCGAGGTTTCCAATCGTTTGCTAAAGGTTTCGTGGAAACAGAATCGTTAACACTAGCATACGACAGTTGAACTAAATATCGTCGAATTAAATCTTTTTCATTTGTATCGAAACCGTACCCTACTGCCTATATTTTTGCTCTGCCCACGGATGTCGATTATGATCAACTCGTTTTTTACGTTTGAAGGAGGATGTTGTAAATACTGCCTGTGGATTCAACACTCAGAATCTACCTACCGCTGAAGCGGCCACTCGTATTTGGACTACTGGCTGTGTGCAGGCCCTCGTGAATTTCATTGAAAGTAACGTTGTCCCTGTGGCGAGTTTCCTCGGTGGCGTTGCGTTCGTTGAGGTATCTTATTTCATTTGCTCTGGCTCCCTTAATCTTTAATTGTTATCGTCGAACAAAATCTGCTTTGCTAGACAGTTGAATAATCTCTGTGGTTAACCTCGCGCTATTTTCATCCGATTTTGGTTCCTAGTGAATTATTTTTCAATAGCTCATTATTCAGTGGTTACTTGCTGTGTGCAATATAAATCATTTTCTCCTTAGCTAGTTATTAATGCATACCGTTATTTTTATCTCCATTGGCCATCTAGCATAATTGAATTACCTTTTAGCTGCTCGTCACCCAACGTAGCTCCTTTATACTTGTTTTCTAGTTAAAATAAATCAATAATGTCTTGTTGCTGACCTTAGGAGGAATGTTCTATTTCGTTGTTGTTTGAAGTGCTTTCTGCATACTTTATTATATGAAATATGTACTGGCTTATCACATCACTACTCTATTAAATTTCCATCCGTCGTTATTTGTGTCCGTGTAACCAACTTTCGCTTAGTGAACGAAGGCTTTGTGAACCCTTGCGATATCCGAATCATTGTGCAAGGCGTTCATTAATGCGGAAGCTGTTGTGTACAAACGCTGTTACGATCGATGAAAAAGAACACAATCATAAGCAATTTGCATCTAGATAAGGCTGTAAAAGTATTTATCAGTGGTAGTGAGACATTTTCGTGAAACCCATTTGGCACGTCATCATCATCAGAGACAGAAACACACAGATAGTGTCTACCAAATGTTTAACTGCCATACAACCTTGACACGATGAACACCTATAGAAGATTAATTGCAAAAAAAATGGAATGATATGTTTGTACATTGGATGTAACATGCATTTAATCGTGTTGAGCGACATCTGCACGACAACTTCATTGCGGCGTTCACTGTCAACATTTATGGTTTAAAAAGCAATTCACTTTACAATAACCGTAGAGTGGAACTCTAGGTGTATATATATATATATATATATATATATATATATAAACTTTTTGAGCTTAACAAATCGGCAGGTAGGGAATTCCAAACAAAGCACACACGCACCGAATACAAATACCTGCGGCAGTTCCGTTTGTAATGTGGTATTTCCAAATTGCAACCATGACCACGGCTGTTGCTGGAATATCGAAGGTGGAATAATAACTTTAGGGGGTGGGAAACAGTAGTAAGAATTTTGTATGCGAGGATGTGATCAAATCGCATTCTCCTTTGTGCAAGTGTCCTCATCTCCAGTCGTCTGAGTCAACCGGCGAATGGCATATTTTCGAGTCCAATGACAAGCTTAGAAGCTCTCTGTTTTATGCGATCCAGAAGTAAGATGCCATTTTGGAGCCATGGTGTCAAGGCTTGTGCGGCATAATCTAGAACCGGGTGTATATATGTGTTCATCATGAGAGGAAAAAGCCGGAGGAAAACGTCCAAATATCTGCCGATACACACTGAGCAGCCGATACGCGCTTTTGTAAACGGCTTCGAATTGTAGACTATTTTTCAAGCTACCGCAAATCCAGACACCCAGGTTCTTTTCATCTTCAGTGTATTCCAGGTTTCTGTCGCCGAGCTTGTATTGATAGTAAAAACCAAGGTCACGAACGATCTGAATCATCTTCGGCTTTTGCGTATTCAATGACAGTTTATTTTCGGATGACCAGTTGTACAAAACATTCAAATCGTTTTGCAACAAAATACAATCATCAGCATTGCTCATTCGCCTCCATACTTTTATATCGTCATTTGGTACTGGTATATTGTTCATATAGACTAGAAACAGTATTGGTCCAAGCACTGAGCCCTGTGGAACACTGCTAGTGACATCGATTTTCTTCGATAATATTCCGTCTGATGTGTCTGTTACTGAGGTAATCACTTATCAATTCATATAGTCTTCCAACAATACTGTGTTTCTTTAGCTTGTTCAAAAGTAAATTATGATCACGTTGTCCTAGAATTCGAGTACGTTTGTAGCGCCAGGCGCAACAGTGACGGAACGAACTGCATAAGAAATACGAACTACCGTGCTCTGTGTGTCGAGCTACAATGCACTAGTATCGCACAACTGGATTACTCCGACCCGGATAGTCATTGGGGCTCTCTTACGGCACCTGAAATCTATATTGGAGGAACATTCAATGTTTGTTTTGAAGAAAATGTCTCAACGTAATAAATTTTTACTACGAAGCAGGACTAAAATATTGATAATGGGGGGTTTCAACTTTCCCTTCTCTATAGCCGGAATGGCTATCTATCAGAGACACTTGAATATGAACTTCGGGCCGTCTTGGTTTACGCACCCCTTTATAACCACGTTTTTGGATTTACTCTTATGAGGGGATCAGACCAAGATTCAAGATTTATGGTTGAAAAAGCAATTACTTTACAATAACCATGCAGTTGAACTATAGGTACAAGTGTATATGTGTATATGTGTGTAGAAAAATTTTAAAATCAAAATAATTCTGGTAACGATAGATTATAAATAGTTCGGGGCATAATTTGGATTGGCTCTCAGGAAATCGTCCAGTTTTAATTTAAATATAGAAAAAGTGTTTGAGCTTACCAAATTGGCTGGCAGGGAATTCCAAGCGAAACAAATACGCACAGAATAAAAATACCTGCGGCAGTTCTGATTGGAGTGGGGTATTTCCAACTTGCAGTTGTGACCGCGGTTGTTGCTGGATGTTCGTCGGTGAAATAGTATATCCAAAGGCTGGGAAACACTGTTAAGGATTTTGAATGTGAGGATGATGTTGTTCTCGCAGTCTCCTTTGTGCAAGTGTCGTCAGCTTCAGTTTACTTAGTCGGTCAGCGAATGGTAGGTTTTCGAGCCGAATGACCAACTGTGAGGCTCTGTGATATATGCGATCCAATAGTGAAATGTCTTTTTGAAGCCATGGGGTCCAGGCTTGTGAAGCGTAATCAATAAGCGGGTGTATGTACGTGTTCATCATCAGAGAAAAACAGATCTGGGAAAAACGTCCGAATAACCGCCTCAACACATCGAGCATCCGAGACGCGCGTTTGTAAACGGCTTCGCATTGTGGACCATTTTTCAGGCTACCGCAGATCCAGACACCCAGGTCTTTTTCTTCTTTGGTGTACTCCAGGATATTGTTGCCAAGCTTGTATGAATGAGAAAAGCTTAGCACACGACCGATGTGCATGATTTGAGACTTCTGCATGTTTAGCGGTAGGTTATTTTCAGATAACCACATTTGCACAGCATCCAAGTCACTTTGAAGCACACTGCAATCCTCGGCAGTGCTGATTTTTTCCATATTTTTATGTCATCTGCAAACAGAACAATCTTGCTGCCGCGTGGTCTAAGCACGGATCCCTGTGGAACACCGCTAGTGACGTCGATTTCCTTCGATAGTATACCGTCAACTCGAAACCGTATATGTCTTTTGCTGAGATAGTCTCGCAGCAAGTCATACAGTCCTCCAGCAATACCGTGTTTCTTTAGCTTGTTCAGCAGTAAGTTGTGATCAACTCTGTCAAACGCTTTAGAAATGTCTAAGTAGCATGCATGAATACTGCCTCCGGCGTCCACTACACTAGTCCAGTCGTCCAAACATGTCAGCAAATTAGTTAGACAAGAGCGGTTTCTGCGAAATCCGTGCTGGGCAATTGTCAAGAGTCCGTTTGATTCCAGGTGGCGCACTACTTCTGCAGCGATTATTTGCGGGCTCAAAAAAAACCTTTGGAAAACCGAAAGACCAAGCAATGTTCATTATATATATATCTTCTATATATATATATTTTTATATTATAAATATATAATATATATAATAATATCATTTATTATATTCTATATATATCTATATCTAGTATATATATATAATATATATAATATATATATATAATCAAAATCAATTGGACGATGATAGTTTATTAATAGTTCGGGGCAAAATTGGGATTAGTTCTCATATAATTGTCAAGTTTCCTTTTGAATATAGATAGACTGTTTGAGCTTAACAAATCGGCAGGTACCTATAGTTCCACTCTATGGTTAAAGTTAATTTCTTTTTAACCATCAATCTTGAATCATGATCAACTCTGTCGAAAGCTTTAGAAATGTCCAGGTAGCAAGCATGAATACAGCCCCCATGCACCATATACTATCCTCGTCACTCCGCTTAACAACTTTCAAAAATATGGATGTCAAATCAATTGAAAATTTTTGCAGCACATTTCTGTAGCTTTTATCAGAAATGTAACTTACGAACTTGCAGGGAAATGCTTCAAATAGTGCAAATTTTGCCTTTCCTCCAGTACGACTAAGTGTTTCGTTATCTCTCGAAGCATTTTGGCAATCGATTATGCAGTACGGTTTGGAAACCATAGTTTTCTTTCTCTTTGATTCTTTTCGAACTATTTCGGCGTGCATTTCATTTAATCAGTTATATTCTCCGTCTATCAATATATCGTTCGTTCAATCACTGATTTTTTACGTTTCAACTGAAATCGATATTGAATTATCCTTGCCTTTCGATCGCGATTTAAGATTGGTTATTTTTGTACTTTTTGCAGCTAGTCGCGATTTTCATGGCAGGATCGCTATCCAGTCAAATTGGCGATCAATGGGAACTCTTGAAACAAGAAGGCTACACCCAATAATTGGCGGTACCGCTGAACTAGTATCAATGTTCGACAGGCAACCTAATGTTCAATGACAATCGCTTTAATTTTCCGCATGCATACTCAGACCTATTTTGCATTACTCTGCGCCCCTTCTTTTTATCCAATCAATCGAACTCCACTTGATTTGTACTGTGCATACCAATATATTATTCAAAAATCAGATTTCTTGAGTTTTACTTATCTTTTCGATTGCTCATTTTCTTATGTTGTGAAAATTGTTTTCATTATTGTCGCTGATCTATTATCACATTGACTCTGGTGCTTAAGCAGTGGGCAACATATCAATTTTTTATGCTTATTCAAAGTGAGCTTCGCTTTCACATGTCGTGGTATTTTCTCTAATTGAAATACCATTCGTAACGTATTTTTATTCGAGTTTGTTTTTCCGCATTCTCATGGGATTTATGCTAGTGTGATGGAACGGTTCTGATTGTTCCCATCTCCCATAGTGGGTTGGAATTCAAACTTTCTCGACCGTTTCAAGGAATGTAGATTTCACCTAACTATCCCTATTAACAAATCAAATAGTATCAATCGGGTCATGGAATCCATAAAACTACATTTCTTTGGATGATAGGGTAAAATTTCGCGTCAAATTTCAAGCAACATTCATCATTTAAACTATATTGCTTTATTATTCATTTGATTTAAATGTTTTTAGTTTGTTCGATTGAAACCGTATTCTGTCGCTTTTTACTGAAACAAAAATTATCGCACTAATACCGTTGTTATATTTTTCCATTAATTTTATATGTAACTTCAAGCTTTCCGATATTTTTCGTGAAAAGAACTCTCAAAGTTGGTTGCGACTTCAAGTTTCGCACATTTCCTTATTCACTTATTACCGTGGTGATTTCAATTTTCGTGTTTTTTAACTTTTTGAATGTTGATTGTGTATGCATATAGTACAACTGCAATGCTACTCGCTAGTTTCAAAATAGAAATATTTTTGATTTCAGGTTAAAATCTTATTGCAATGTGTTGATTTTCGCTTGATAATCGCCAAATTGTTTTTCGTTTTCATTCGTCTGATTTTTTTGATATCGTTACATATGTTATGTAATTCATTTGTGCCAAAGGAATTTGGCCAACGAGTGCATTATTTCTTTCAGCCCTTTGCATTATGCCGATGTTCCAGCGGCGATTTTCTATCCCCAAGTTTCCTACTCGAAAAGCTGCCAGTATGTCGAACTTATCACAACTAGATGCGGCTACAAAGAGTCAGGAATTCAGTGTGGACTTTGGACCTATCAAAACTCGTCTAAGCGGTCATGATCTAGTATTCCGTAATGGGACTTGGGTGATTGGTAGGTCTCGTTGATCAGTTTCCTATTATTTGCTCGGCTCTTTCGCGGGCAACTAGAAACTTCGAGATTTGCTGTGTGTGTTTTGCCGTGATTCATAAACAACAGTCAAAATCGTCAGTTGCAATAAATTAACATCACATTTTTATCGATAATTCCTAAGTGCTCGATTCACCGAAGTTCAAATTTTCACCTGAATTTAACTCAAATTTAATTTTGTTTTTAAAAAGTTTTTGAAAATTTGCCATTTGCATAGTAGTTTTCATATAGGTTTTTGCTTAGCCATAGGTATGTAGCTGCCGGTACTTAGCGTGTTAATGCGGCGAAGTGAATTCGATACAAATTATTTTTAATCTACGCGTACAGATTTTTGTACATGGATCGTGCATTGGCGGCAACACTGCTATAATTGATGGTTCAAACTTAAACTATTTTCAACCATATTGTCACACTCAACTTTGGAAGATGTCTCATCCGCCGTATTTCTGCTAGATTTCGTGTTATAGCCTCAGATGGAACTGTCTTGTGTATGGCTCAGCATCTCGCTCTGTTACATTGGCGTTTTCCTAGTTCGTTCTTTGAGCTACCTCACGCTAATTTGGCCACAAATACATTAAATCTTTTTACGTTTGTTGTATGCCTCTTAATAAGTTTTTCATTTGTAATAGCGTAGCTGCAAACTGGTTTATTTGTTCCTCCAACGAACCACAATGTTCAAGCTCAAAATCACAGCGTGCTTCTTAGTCAAGCACTCAAGTCGCAAAGAAAAATTCAATGTTATGTGTCGCTCACAACCTTAGCATTTACACTCCACAACAAATTTCTGGCTGTTTGCCGTCATTTAGGTTCATTGGTTTTTTGTAAGCGTCTTCAGCGCTTGTCCAGGAATCACTGGTTCTGTGTTTGATCATTGTGGTTCTTTGTACAGTGGGTTCAAAGTTTTACTTTGTTTACCACTCTTTCACTGATGCCAGGCTCACTGTACCGAATCTTACTGTCTCCACATTAATGTCGACAAACAGTCAAACCGTTTGCTGCGTGTGACTGTTGAGAATGTGAGTGACACATTACATTGTTTGATTTTGTGGATTTTGCTTTATTTCGCATGTAAGAGAAACGGAAAAGTAAAATTTTGATGTAACCCAGATTCGGTATTTTTATTTTTTGCTTCCCTTGTTTCTTCGCTGTTGTATGAATCTTGCATCTTTCGTGCATATATGGAAATCTGTTAAAAAACATTTTTAATCCTTTCCGTGTTCATATTCCCACAATTTTAGCAGTCGCAATTGGGTTTAACATCAACGGTCAACCTGTATCATCCCCGTACTTTTAATGGTCTGAAATCTACTGACTCGTCTTTTACTAAACTGTCACAATTATTTCATACAAGTTAACCGCACACGACCTGCGTTGTGATGTGTATCTTTAGTTTAAAATCTAGTTGGTTGATCTTATGATAACTTTAATTTTTTCGAGTTTTTAGCATATAATCTTTATTCTCACTTGAGTTTATTGATGAGATTATTAGTGCTAGTGATACAATGGTTACATTCGTTCTAATGGCTCTTTCTCATGCCGTTTAGATCTTATCAAAAACAGGGTTATTAGCTGATTCTATCTACCATCTACTTTTTTCAACTCAATGCAGATATAAAGTAGTTCAATACAACTTTACCTGTAGTTATATTTTGCATTCTAACCAAATAGTACATTTTTAATAGCAAAACAAAGCATTTCAAAGCTCATTTCAATTTAGCAAGCAAATTCTTTTCATTTCAATTCAACTTGAAACCGATTATCTACTCCGCGTAAACTTTCATGTTTCAACTTTATTTTGTTTTATTTTAGAGGGTGGAAGCTCTGTATTTAATTCTCCGCGGCAAAGTCGTGAGGCGACCAGGAGAAAAAGAGAAAATATTCGATTAATCGAGGAGAATAATCTTTTGAAGTTGAAAGTTGATATACTTCTTGACATGGTAACTGTGCATCGATTATAGATTTTTATTTACCTATTTTATCAAACATAAATTTATTTTTCCGTCTGTCATCTTACAGCTAGCGGAGACAACAGCCGAGGTTCATTTACAAGAAAATGAGATTGAAAATTTGAGGAACATGATGAACAAAAAACCAGAAATGAGACAGATCGCCGTTAATTGATTTAGTATTCAATAAAAATCGTCATTCATTAAATTTCAAAAAACTGTTACTTTTTCATCTACTTTTTTCTTCTGTTCATATTCATATGACATCCAGTTTTCTTTTATTGTTGTTCTTTCATTATTTTCCGTGTGGCTTCTAGTACAATTTTCTTAATTAGATTTCCGGTATATTTCTGTTGTTTTACATGCGGACGATGTCGGTCAAGCCAAAGTTATTGCAGGTTATTTGCCTTTAGCACAGAATATTCAAGTGTGGGCTAGAGTGGGAGTAACGGGTGACGAGTAATAAGCTGACGAGGCTAGAACCATGTATGAAGTTTTTACTAAGACTTGGATCGGTAGGTTAATGAGATATCATCACTGCAACCAATTTGTTTTTTTATCTGGTGTGTCTGGAATTTACAGTCGTTTGTTAGTCTCCTTCACTCGATATTGACCGTGAATTGGTAGCGAAATCATGTACCGTAATTTTCTTAAATTTAGGATTCCAGGTATACCAAATGTGTCCAGTTGAATTCACATTTGCGTCTATTTTAACACACGGAAAATCCTTCACAGATTCAACTTCATGAGTGTAAATTATAAAAAAGATCATAAAATATTGGTGGCGCATAGGTAGATAAAACAATTCGATGAATAGCAATCGATTAGAATATGTTTGGGACCGATCGTGTAATTATTTGCTATGCCCAATTTAAACAACTGTCTGTCATGTTCCCTGTCTTGACTATCACCCTTGGTCTAACGAATCTTCTGTGTCAGACGTGAAACGTTATCCAAAACCTGTTCTAACCGATTGCACTCAAATTTCTTTGCATTGCAATTCGATGAATAGTTGTCAAGTGTTATAACTTCCAAACCAGAATATCAATGCCCGAACACAAGCTGTATATTTGATCAATTGAGCTAAACTCCTAGTGCAAGCATGCTAATGGATTTCGTTGTTGGGGTCGGATAAACCTATTGCGTAATATGAAGCTTATTGTGTAACTATTTTTCTGGAAAACTTTGAACAGGTTTTCATCTCAGTTCATCTGTGCTGCAATGGGTTTCCGCTTTTCTGAATAGGGTTGTGATGCAATTGCGTTTGTGAATGTACGGGTGCTTGGTGTGAATTTTCAGTATTTGATCCGTGTGTAAGGTTTTCCGGTAGACGCATGTCTATAACGTTCCTCCGCGTGTCTGTTTTACTTTAACACTCAGGAATGGTAAACTGCGGTCAACTTCAGTTTCCTTTATAAATTGGATTCCAATATATACACGATCGAGCAGTCGACGTGATTCACCCAATTCACTTCTTTTTCATAATCAAGGTGTCCACGTAGCTGGTACATATTTGTTGTCGGATTATTGGCAGGGCAATTCCTTCCAAACGATGCATAACTGCCACAGTAACCATGCTGGAAATCGATGATCCCGTTGGCATTCCTCAAATTTTTTCATATATATTTCCATTGAAACTGAAGTGCGTTTGAAGACGGCTTGATCTATTTCACTAAACTCTCGTCTGTCAATCTATTTCCATTTTGTTCCGTTCCTTTTTCATTGTGTAAAGATTATATACTTTTGCTTGACGAGTGTTCTGTCGATCGACGTGATGAGTGCTGTTACCGCAAAAGAAACCATTAGTTCGTCTTCTTCAACCTTTACATCCTTCAATTTCTGAAAAAATTGTTCGGCAGAGTTGACTGAATGTTCTGAATCTGTCACTAGCTATAACAATCTTCACAGCTCTTTAGATAACCTGTAAGTTGGTCCTCCTGGCAAAGAAATTATCGGGCGCAATGGAACATTTTCTTTGTGTATTTCGGTCATCCGTAGAATCTGGGTATAGTAGAACCTTGCGGCTTCATTCTTCTTTGTTCTACTCCATTCAGTTGTCTCATGAACCTCAATTTCTTCAAGGTCACGTTGATTTTCTTTCTGAATCGTTTTATCAGGTCTTCGTTTATTCATCTGTGTTGTTGTGTCTTGCTTTTTCAATATACTCTGCCTTGTTCATAATGATGGTCATTCTTACTTTTTCGGCGGGAAGTACATCGATGTTCTGGTCTTGTTTCACTTCAATGCTTTAATTTCCTGTTTATTAAGTGAGGTGTATTCTATATTCCTGGAGTAAACAGAACCAGATGCACCCAGACGTATGTTCAACATATCTCCGAAATTGCAGCTCGGGTATTTCGGCCACTTGGAATCGACATCGAGCATAAATCCACATCAACACTTCACAACCATTTCAACAACAAGAAAGACAAATTTGCGAACGAAGAACAGTCGAATATCGTCTACAAGATTATATGCAGAGATTGCGAAAAGAACTACGTCGAACAAACAGGTCGCTAACTGAGCACATGACTACATGAACATCAGTTGCCCGTACGCAGACATGACCGGAATTCATTAATCTCATTACATATCGACCAATTCGGGCATCCGTTCGATTGGGACCGCGCGACAATATTAGCCAAAGGAAACGACCGACGGGCGCAAGAATTCCTGGAAACGTGGTACTCAACAACAAATTCAATTAACCAGCATCTCCAATTGGCTGCAACCAATGGACCAATGATAAAACCGCTTACAGAGATGGCATAACATGAACTCGACCTATCCGCGGGAGTGATGGTGAAAGGACAGACAAGCCGTATAAAATCAAAGAATTCAAACTACAATACGCTTTGAACGAAATGTTGCTGATGATGTCATCTAGCCAGATGATGTAACGTCCAACACCAGCTATGCAAGCTCGGAGAACACAAGTTGAAAATCAGCGGACCGATTGACAGATGTCAGGGATACAGCTGACGCACTAGTAACATTTTATGCACAAGTCTTTTGTCCAAAAGATGTGCCAACACCTTGGTCACGTTCAATTGAGATGGAAAGCTTATGTGACGTCAATGTTAATCCTACAGTTGTACGAATACATTTACGCAGGCTAAACGTTAACAAACCCCCGGGGGGAGACGGAATTACGCCAGCTATTCTGAAGTCATGTGAACTGGAGCTTTGCCGTAATCGTGCCAGCTGACTGGAAAACCGAAGTTATTACACCAATCTACAAAGTTGGCAGTTGTTGGGATCCGGCCAATTACCGCCCTGTGACGCTCCTTCCAGTGGTTTCTAAAGTATTGGAACGCTTGGTATTTAAGTCTTATCAGACACTTCGAGAGCCATGAAATTCTTTCTAAGACACAACATGGATTCAGAAATACACGCTCGTCCTTATCTAACTTGCTCACGACTTTAAACAACTGGGCGCTAGCACTAGAAGAAGGACGTTCTGTGCATGCCTGTTACTTAGATGTATCCAAAGCATTTGATCGAGTTGATCACTCCTTACTACTTCAGAAGCTGCAGGATGTTGGCGATATTGAAAATCTACTAACATAGTTCGCAATTGCTCCTCTGAAAGCAAAGCGAAAGTCAGATTAGCTGGCGAAATTTCCCGTACTATCAAAGCTACGAGCGGTGTCCCAAAAGTTTCAGTAATCGGTCCAATACTGTTCCTAATTTTTATGAACGATCTACCGAAACTGGTGCGATGTAAACCTGTTCTATTCGCCGACTATGTAAAAATTTGGACAAAGGTCAACTCTGTCGCGGATTGCCTAGTTTTTCATGCAGACCTAAATAAGCTGCACCAGTGGTCAATTCAATACTGGCTGCCCTTCAACTTGCGCAAATGCAAAATGTTGCAAGTTGCGATACCCTTCCCTTTCTCATACATGATTGGCACTCACATGCTTGAGTGTAGTATATCACAGAAAGATCTCGGTATCTGGGTGTGCGGAAATTTGAAAAACAGTTTGTAGTGAGTGGTTATTGTAAAGTTAATTGCTTTTTAAACCACAAATCTTGAAGCGTGCATGCAGCGTACTCGGTTTGCTCAGACGAATTTTCAGACGTTTCCCACCGCACTCATTGTCAAATATACACAATATCTACATACATCCAGTTGTGGACTATACAGTACAAGCTTGGACATAATGGATGGTGAAAGACATTTCGCTAATCGAAAGGATTTATCATAAGGCAACCAGAATGGTTAATGGATTGCATAATCTACCCTTTGACCAGGCATTGACTAGATTTGGATTGTGCACCCTCGAGCGCAGACGCTTCTGAGCTGACCTAATACTGGCATACCGAATAATTCATACCCCACCCACTCAGACACCATTTTACACTTGGTTCCAATCTCCCGACCCGTAGTCACAACCTGACCCTTCAAATCCCACATTCCCGATTAAACTAACGCCGCAACTTTTACGCAGTCCGTGTAAGCTGTTTAAGGGACAGACTACCACCAGAGATCGTTTCCTCATCAAACGAAATGATATTCAAGCAATCGTTACGATCTTCAATTATGAATAATACTGTGTTGGCCAAAGTTTACTGAAATCTCATAGTGATTACTTCGGAGAAACAAATATGCCCGGTCGAGATTTCCTCCCTCCATGTCACTTTTGAAATGACTTTTGCTCCTCCCTTGACTTACATGGACGCAAACATTTGTTTTTTAATATATATATATCTATGGTATTATATATTTAATATAAATCTTGAATTTTTAATTAACATCTAAAACACTGCTTCCAAAGTTGTGCTATGTCCTTGATACTTCTATGAAAGGCATAAGGTTCGTTGTGGGTTGTGCTATGAACCACAGCTAAGTCGCTTTGAAGTTTGAAACGAACTTTCGGTTTCGCTTTACCGCTCGGAAGTCCACCGAGGTATAGAGTTTTAACGCGCTTCTTTCAATTGCGAGAAGAATTCAAAGCTTTGCTATAAAAACATGAATACGATCCCTTCAAAGATATTGATTAAAAAGTATTCACCCAAATGCTAGCTTATCTCAATTACATTTTGGCCGGATAATTGAATTAAGAATTTCTATGCAAGTGAAAACAAAAACATATTAAAACGTGAATGTATTAAAAGGTTGTGAAAGGTTGAGTTACATCACTTGCATCCACGAGTTAAAAAAAGCTAATATTTTTAATTTTACATCACAAAGAAATGGTTGACGGAGCCGAGTCTCTAATTCCAAGTGTGTATAAAGAAATTGTGAATCATTTAAAAATATTGCAAGTTATTTGCTGAATATTTTTGAGAAACTTCTGAAGAATGAATTATAATTCCGTAGTCTTTTAATTTGTGTTACATTTCAGATGATGAAATATTGAAAGTCGATCTTATTGAATTGCGCACAAATCATGTTATACAAATGCCGTTTGAAAATAAAACTGAACAAAATTGGTGCTTGATAATGAATGCTTCCCAAACTTTGTGGAAAAGCACTAATTGAGCACAAATTTATTTTTTTAAAAATCGTGTTGCTTGCATGCATTTTGTTGCATTAATTGCTTCCATATATTTCATAAAAATTATTTAGAAAAAACCTTATTCGGTCGCTTTCAACTTTGTTCCTTAATAAAACATTATATGCACTATAATGACTGTGAGAGCATATTAAAATATTTCAGGGGTTCTATGCATTAAAGTGGTTGGTAACCACTGGCCTATCTGATTGGAAAGATAAATTGGTGTATTTGAACGGCACTGGGCGGTAGAATTAATAATAACTTCTGATTATCAGGATATACTGTTCTTCCATCTACACCTACATGGATATATACTATAATTTACGGGAAACTTCTCGAAGTCAGATTTCGGAATATAACACTCTCGTTATTTTTTAATATCGGATCTACGTGTACAACGCTGTTAACACTCATCAAGTCCTCAAAATGGTTAGCTCCATCAGAAATAGGTTATTCTTTTGCATCGGATGGTTATATTCTCAACAACGTGTGATAAATTCCTAAAGAGTATTGCAGGATTTAATTCTGATTTTGTTCTCATTCGTGATCGCCACATTTTGTTGTGCTCACGCCATTCATCATCGATCGCTCGACAGAGCCACTACGTGTGCACACACAACTGAACTGTGCAAAACACTACCCTGAACGGATGGACTAGAAAATGAAACAAAGCTATTCAGGCTGTCCTGTTTGACAGAAAATGGTTAATCTCAACTCGAGGACTGCAACGCTTTATGCTTGTTCGTATTATGTGCAGGCAAAGGGTGATAAATCGCTAACCAGGGATTTTTGTCGTAATTATAAATGGAGATACCTGACATGGATTTGTTACGTCAGCCAGGTTTGCATGGCCAGATCGATAGTGAAATCCTCAGGAGCAAAAACTCTTGATAATCAAATTGAAGCACGCCTAAATGGAATGGAAGCGGGTATTCAATAATTAATTAAGGTATTAGTGATGCCAGACTTGAAGGTCACCGACAAAGAGCCCATAATAAATACGTAATACTCGAACTGGCCAACATTTGCCAAGATAACAGCGCAGATGGAGACTAAAACAACCAAGTGTTCAGAGGAAGCAGGAAAGTCTCAACTTCACGGAAAAAGGAAGTGAAACCGACTCAAATTATACGGAACTAATAATTTCTTAAAAGCAAAACAAGCTGTTTCAATCAAAATAAAAACATGACCTTGAAAAGTGCTTCGCCTTTCGCGCCCTAATTTGCTAAGATGCAATACACCCTTCGTCGCTAATGAACTACGATCATCTATTAAGACGATAGTAAAGTATAAGAAGATGGAGAACCTCCGCGGCAATCGAACGACATGCAATTCCTCAATGTCCGTCGAACGAGCCTTGCGTGGCGTGGCTTGAAGTGTACTGGTTGGCTCGATATCGATTAAGAAATCAGATCGAAGTGACATGTTTGAAGATCAGTGTTGTGGCTGTTTGATTTGCTTATAGAAGATAAGTGTGTGTTTCCTTATATGTCTCGTGCGTAATAAACGCCATTAACCAATCGTCTTCCTCCTGTGTTGCAGGATGCGTGAGTGAACGCGAGTAGCGTTGGACTGGTTGACCCCAGGGACACAATCGGTGACGTGTTGGACTGATGACCCGAAAATGTGTTAAGTGTGCACCAGCTGTCATTTCCGGCCTCTTTACGCTACCCGCTGCAATAGGACGACTGTATCATTGCCATAATCTATCGCCATCCGGCCTCGACAGATGCTCAAAACGACAAGTTATAAGAGGTTATACACTATTTCGAAGAAATTCCAAGCTCCTAATTACTTGTCATGTGGGACTTTAGCCTTTCTTATCTCTTTGTCAGATCAGATCATCCTCTACACACGCTCGATCGTAAATTCCGTGAAATGATCAATACGCTTCCACTGCATAGACATCTATCCGACTTAATTCACAGATGAGGAACACAGTTGCCATCCGCTTCGGACTTATTTATTACTTTTGAGACAACGGCATTTGAAAGTATTGACTACATGTCCTTCCTCGGTCGGTGTCAGTATTTTATGTTAGGCTTCAAATGTATTTGTAGCACTAGGCGAAAGTGACGGAACAAAATGCGTTAGTATAGTTAACTACCTCGCTCTGCGTGCCGCTGTACAATGTACTTCTTTGCACAACTGGATTACTACGAATTCATTTTTTCAATGTCTAAGTGTCCCTAAAATCATCAAGAATTTCTTTGTGAAGTGAAATAGTAATAACAATACGATCATTTATACACAACCGATATAATTCATCACGACGCTGATAGTAAGCTGTATATTTTTTCTTGGATGTGGCTGACCAACCTCGTTTAACTGCAGCTATTATCAGATCAAAATATTTCTTCGTTTCAAATCTTACGTCTGAGCGAGATACACACAGCGGTTGAACCAACAAGCAGACTGTACTGCCAGTCTTTTCATATGTCACAACATTGTGGGATAAGAAATCTACATGCGAAATATGTGTTGCCCTGTTATGTTTAATGGTGTAAATATATGCAACAAGAGCTATGCTCCATCTATGAGCCATTGCCGCAGTATATTTTGCCAATAAAGACGTCGGATTGTAAATATATTTCATGATTGGTTACTATAGTTCATTCATGACCAAATAAATATTTGTGTAAGCGCATAACAGCCCAATAAACAGCAAGCGCTTCTCGATGAGTCTGAGCATAACTTTGTTCTGCTTTAATCAGTCAACGTGAAATACGCAACACCGGATGACTATTTTGGTCTGAAGCAGCACAAATTCCATGAGGATAAGCACCTGTGATTAAAACAGAACGCAAATTTGGTGTAAACGGCTTGAGTACAGCACTGGATTGCAGTATGGATAAAAGATCGCGAAGTGTTTTTTTTCATGTTCGGCAGTCCAATTGAACATTGTAGCATTCAGTAATGTAAACAATGAATTATCAAATGTTGCAAAATTTGTGATGAATTTAGAATAATATTGTGGCACTCTCATTACCGATCGAAGTTCACTAAAAGAAATAGGCGATTTCATTTCCACCATAGGTTTAAGACAATTCTGGTCTGGACGGAGTCCATTAGAAGATACACGGTATCCAAGACAATCAATCTCATTAACAGAAATGATGCATTTATCCGGATTTAATTTCACGTTATAATGCTTGAAACGAGAGAGTAGAGTTAATAAATATTGATCATGCACACGATTATCAGTCGCATAAATAATAATGTCGTCTTGATAGACTTCGACACCTGGGAGACCATCAACAATATTGTTCATCACATTTTGAAGTACAGCTGATGAAACAAACGAAAGAAACGTATAACGATATAATCCGAATGGTTGGAGCTTCACTTGATGCTTCATCAAGTGGTATCTGTAAATAGGCATCCTTTAGATCGATTTTCGAGAAAACACATGAACAAGAGCATGTTCACCCTACTACGACAGTGGTGGCTTGGCCTCGTCTACATGGTTGTATTCCGAAAGATCTACCTTACGGTGAGTTGCAATCAGGAATTCGACCATTGGGCAGACCGCACTTGTGTTACAAGGACGTTTGCAAAAAGATATGAAAGCTCTTGGCATTGAGCCGGCGAGTTGGGAAGAACTTGAACTAGACCGCCCACATTGGAGGCATTGTGTAAAACGTCTAATGCAAGCTAGGGAGAAGCAGATGCGGCTCTTGGCTGATGAACGCAGATAAAGCCGCCGGCATGCAACTAACGCCGACTGAGTTCTGCCTATCGTTTTGAGCGCTGCGGGAGAGATTGTTCCTCCGAATGGTACTGTTTAGTCATTCAAAAAACTGTAGAACATGAAAATTAATGCGATTGTGATGTACATCCATGGTCGACATCGACCGAAGGGGGCCAACAACAACAATTATTGGCGTGACCAATTTGGAGGCTTCCACACAAAGAATTAATCACTTTTCAAACAGGTTTCCTTAAACCATATGCAATCAAGCGACGTTTGAATATTATAGGATCACCAGTTATTTGTGAATGAATAGGTTTTATTTTCATACAACCTGGAAGCGATTCACACTGACGAATTAAATCTTTTATTGTATGAGAGTCCTATTTTGATGATGAAATTGTAGACAAGTAGGAAAAGTCAATATTGAGTAATTTCAGCGCTTTTAAACCCAAGATAGTTGGACCAGATTTCATTAAAATGAATGAACACTTAACTGGTATTGCAGTGCCGTATCTGAATGGAATGGAGCAAACGTTAACGACATGTATAGAATGTCCGGTAACGTCAAAAGTCGAAAGGTCGGGTTTCCAGATTCAAATATTTTTTGTATAATAAAGCTCATAGCTGTACAACACCACAGGATATTCGTATAAAAACAATAAATATATATACAAAATATATTGAGGCATTAAGAAGATCGACAGATTTGTATTTAGAAAAAATGCCATGTATTGTCGCGGTATGATGGAAAAATGTTCGTTTGGATAAAGATCATGTTATATAAACGGGATGTAGGGTGGAATTAATACGCATAAATGTATCCAAATCGTTCTGAAAATCCTTTCACTAGATAATTGTATAACATCTGACGGCAGGAAGTTCCATAAGAAACAAACGCGCACCGAATAGAAGAACGGACGATAGTTCCGGTGAGAATGCGAGTGACCGGAGGCGAAATAGATGCCTCAGAGGGTGCATCTTTAAGTTCATTATTTTATAAGTTAGGTTTAGATCAAATCGAACCAGTCTGCCAAGCAGTGTATTCTAATTAAGATGCATAAGTCTATTCTCATATGGTAGTTTGCAGAGACAGCCAACCATTTCAGTTGCTCTGTTATAAATCCTCTCGAGCAGCTTGATGTCCTTTTGTAGTTATGGTGCCCAAGCTTGCACTGAGTAATCCATCATTGGGTTAATATACGTATTTATGAGCGAAAGGAATGTTTCACGAGGGAAATGTTCGAAAATCCGCTGAAGCATACCCAGCATATGTGGCTAGCTTGGTTGTACACTGCGTCGCATTGCATGCTATTCTTGTGACTTTCACTAATCCATAAGCCCAGGTCCTTTTCTTTTGTTGTATATTCCTGTTGTTTCGATCAAAGTTTGTATGAGAATGGGAAGTCTTTGCCTATTTACAACATTTTACACATTCTGAATTTGAATGGAAGTTTGTTCCGCTCCGATTAGCTGTTCAATATATTCAAATCGCTTTGTTAGCGCAAATAGTACACGCTTGACGTGATTTGAATCCAAAGTTTAACATCATCCGCAAAGAGAACCATTTTGGCGGTGACAAGTTTCGGAAGGTCGTTGATGTAGACCGAAAAGAGAACCAAACCAAGTACCGAACCTTGTGGGACACCGCTAGTGGCTTTGATTTCCCCAGACATCACACCATCAATACGTACAGTTGCCTTGCGATCAAGAAGGTAACTTCTCATCTAAGCAAGAAGGCACCCATTAATACCAAAATCGTGCAGCTTGCTCAGAAGTATAGAATGGTTCACGCGATCAAACGTCTCTGATATGTCCAAGTAACAGGCATGCACGCAACCACAATCATCCACTGCATGCGTCCAGTTGTCCATTGTCGCCAGTAGGTTAGTCAAGCAAGAACGAGACTTCCGAAATCCATGTTGCTCTCTGGACAACAAGTTTTGGGCTTCGAGATGAATCACAATTCGCTCCATAACTTTTGAGATCACAGAAAGGGGTGTAACAGGGTGGGTAATTTGCTGGGTCAAAACGAGTACTACCTTTGTAGATAAATGTTATGATTCCTCTCTTCCAGTCAGTCGGTACAAAACCATCCTTTAAAGAGTGATTAAATAAATAACAAAGTGGATCGCACGATTGACTGCCGCACAAGTTTAGGACTGCAGGTGTGATCCCGTCAGCTCCCGGGGACTTGTTTTTCAACCTGCGTAGGTGGTGCTGCATGATTTCAGGATTGACTCATATATCGCATATAGTCTCCAACACAATTGGTGCCGACAAATTCGCTGATTATAATGTATCCTTGTGGGTGAAAACTTGTGAATAAAAACTGGCGAAAGCTTTAGCGGTTTCCAGCACAGAACCTGTTAGTCCGTTATCTGTCATGATCGGAAAAACACCGGGTTTCAGCTTCGTAGTGTTGTTAACAATTTGATAAAGCAGTTTGTGATTTCGCTGCATTGTTACTACCAGCTGAAGCTGGTGATATTGTTTGTCCTCCCGGATGAGAGTTGTGACTTGATTCCGCAATTCGCGAAAGTTTGCTCAGGACGATTCTGTTCTGGCGACCCTGTGAATAGATCATGTCAAATTTCGCTTTGTCAACCTGCAAATTCTGAAGTGTGGTACTTTGCTATTGTGTTTCGGGACATATTCAAAATTGAAATATATCATGTTGATGATGTAATCTGTCAGGGTTGTGTAATGCGAGTCCAGACCACTGAAATTTATATTATGTTCATCGAAAGCTACCATTGTTTCGATCAAACCTGATACCTGATAAGCTCTCATGAAAGGTAGCCCTTTTTGCGGATGATGTTAAACTTTGGACACGAATAAAATCAACTGCAGACTGCGTACAACTGCAAAGTGATTCAGATGCACTACACGAATGGTCAGTTAGAAATAAACTGCCGTTTAATTTTCAAAAATGCAAGTTACTGCAAATCGGTTAGCCATTTCAGTACGAATATCACTTTGGGCAGACGATTTTGAGCTGGACCGAATCGGAGAAGGAGTTTGGAGTCTGGATATGTGGCAGCCTAAAGAACAGCGTACATTGAGAGATCATTAACAAGCTTGCTTCAAAGCTTCTAGGTATACTGCGACGGATCTTCAGAACCTTTACGACTGGAACATTGCCAAGCATTAAGTATACCTACTTAATTCCCACAATGGAACATGCATCGCAAGCATGGACTCCGTGGATGAAAAAAGATATATTCTTGCTTGACAGGATATATCATCGTACAACCAAACTCGTGCGTGGTTTTCTAGACCTTACATACGAGGAAAGGTTGAAA
>JACCGJ010000946.1:0-19414 GCA_013407085.1 Atriophallophorus winterbourni
CCCACATTAGCCAACCATCAAAAACCTATTCAAGGTTAAATCTAATTCACTAAAACAATGAAACACGTACTTGAAATTTCTTGATGATTTCCAGGATGCCATTTTGAAAGAGGAATTCGTCTGGTATCATGTATAACTTGTCCGGGTCCAGGATGAATTCCAACACAAACAGCGGGATTGCGTTTGTTTGTGCGTCGGTGTCGGAAGCATTCTTCGTCAGTTGCTGTCCCTGAAATACACAATGGTTACTGAAAACCGGCAATCTCAAGAACTCAAGGCAGCGGAGTAGTGTGGGACGTCAGAACGCGAGCGTTAGATGTCCTATGGGCATACTAACGAGCGGTCGGTTAAACCTACCGTCTGCGTCTTCGGTGCACTGTCTCGTTGTTTGCGATAATTTTCCGGTCGTGTGATACTGGCAGCCGCGCTCGGAGCCTCGGTCAATTCTTCCACTTGTATCTGATAGCTGGAGATCTCGGAAAGCGGAGGTGTGTGTTTCAAATGGTCACACAAACAGTCCAATAGCGTGTAGACCGAATTGACCGTAAGTGTGTGAAGTGTGCTCACGATTTGATAGTCAGCCAATCGAATGAAGCTGCGCGAAATCGAATGATCATTCGTTAGAATTGGCGGACAATTTAAATACCAAAGGGCGTTGATATGGATACGAAGATTTTGATAAAAATTCATTGTTTTACGCATGGTAGTCAGAATAGACATTTCAGGTAACGAAGTGTGTATTATTTGACCTGGCTCAACAACCGTTAAACTGTTTTCTGGAGTCTTGGAATAAAGAGGGAATTATTTATACCCAGACCCAGATGAGGTTGACGCCTTGAGCACCTGCTGCTGTGTTGCTCAAAATTACGCTTCTGAGGGTAAGTCGAAAAGAGCATACACCAGCGAAGAACTCATTTTTCAAACAGAAAATTTGCAGCATCTGAACACGACATCAGGACTGATTACCTTCTTGTAACGCTAATCAAGTCGAAATGCTGCAGACGCTTTTTAACCGTAGCAGTAGCTTCGCTGCAAAAGTCTGTCTCAAAATAAACGCAGAAAAATGAGACATTTGTTTTGACTGTTAAACCAGACAAAGTGTCCAAAATTGTCTGATTGAATATGTTCCAGTCTTCTAGTACCTTTATTCCAGTATGTTAATAAATGGCTTAGTCGTACGGGTATTACATTTTTTTGCTACAGACCTAGAATCAGTCTGAAAACTAAAATAGGTAACTACCAAGCTGTGATTCATACTGTACTACTTCAGGGAGGTGAAACATGGTCATCGAAGTTACAGGATATACGCGATCTTTGGAGGTGTTCAACCATCGATGAATTAGGATAATCATTGGCAACTGATATACAGTCTGGATATCTAACCCTGCAGTTCGGACGCGATTTAGCGGAATACCTCAGCACTCCATTAACATTCAACACCGAAATATTTTGAGGTTTGACCACATCCTCTGAAAGAGAGACCCAACTTTAATAAAGTTGTCCTTATCCATAAACTCACCCATACTTGGTGCTCTCGACATGAGGTCAAGTGCGGAGCTGACTGTCTACAATCTCATCTCCGATTGACGTGCGTGGGTTTGCATAATTGGCAACTTAATTAAAGCTGGACAATTCATTCTTGGCGCTAGCACGACAAAATTATTCAATTAACAATCTGGTACATGGACATTACGTTCAGGTAATTTACGCTATGTTAATATGCTCTTGAACAATAACGGTAAGCCAAAAACAACAGGCACATACGTACAACAATTCTTCTTCTTCTTCTTCTTCTTTACTCCATATAAAGCCACTGATACCCACAAGGTCAGTGTATGTATCTGTTTTCATTGATGCGAAGTTGTTATGAGGAAAAGCGCTAGACGATGACAGCTAGTTCTCAAGATTCATCTATTCCCATTCAGCATCTGACTGTCTGTAGTGGAAAATCGGGTTTGGGGATGGGATCACGAACCTCTACGAGGACGAACGTCATACCAGCTAATCCTTCACGAAGTTCGCGATCACATAACTGGATTAGGAGTGCTAGGGATGTGAACCCAACACTATATTGATTAATTTTAAACGTCTTGAGCGGTTGACCTGGGATTCGTTTGTGATTCTATATTTGAAAACCTAGATTTCTCCACGAACTCAGTTTAACGGTGGCTTCGAATTCTACAATTATTTACCACTTGTCCGCTAATCCTACTGTATCAACTCGATGCCGTCTAGCAGCCAGAAATTTATTGTGAAGTGTTAATGCGGGGGATGAGAGCAAAGCAATACATGGCTTATCCATATGAACTAAGCATTACTCTGATTGTGTATTTGAACACTCGTGGTTTGTTATCGGGATGTAGGTACAGCGCTTTGCTTTGTACCATACAACTTGAATTTTGCGTCTTGGCTTCAAATTAAACCTCAGTTTATATTTTTTCCACTGTTTCAAGACTCACTGCGCGCCATTGTCAAAACCGAAGTATCATGTAGTCGAAGAAAGCAAAACAAATATAATCTACAAAATACCCTGCAGAAATAGTGAAATGAATATCGTCGGGCAGACTGGTAGAAGACTGGGTACAAGACTACACGAGCATCAATTTGCTGTGAGAAGACATGACCCTTAGTCACTTGTATCACTACACGCAGATCGACTGGAATCAATGTTTAGTCCAGGAGAACACACCATACACGAGTAATTCTGGAGGCATGCATTCGATAACACAGTGTTTTAACCAACGCATGCAATTAGACGCAACGTACGCACTAATCAGATGTTGTTTGTTCTACATGGGTCGCAGGAATCGCAACGGTCGTATGACAAGCAGCTCAGACACGCGTTGGGAACGTGGTAAAAAGGTGGTACACCTCAAGGCCATTATGCTTCGCTAGAGGATGATATCATCTAGCTTGGATAGGAAACGTCCGCAACTCACTACACAAGCTCGGCGAACACCCATTAACGAACTAATCCTACCGTCTCTACCAAATGAGGGCAAACAACCACAAATCGGTCGTGGTGTGTAAATGCGTGGAATTTAAGCACAACAATTTATAGTTGTGGTAATTAAATTACAAGAAATCCCTTTCGATGGCACAGCTCTTTCATCGATTCAAGTTTAAACATTCAAGGTCATCACAAAACGACCCGGTTTGAACTCGGGATAACGTGTTGAAGCAAAGGTATGGTATGTTTGTGATTTTCATCGCTATAGCAAATATACTATTCATACTCAGGGGATGCAAAAGAGCAAGTTTTCGTCAAGTGGACGATAATCAGTTATTGATTTTTGTGATTACATAGGCGGGATTCGTTGCAACTGGTACGCGATGATAAGTAAGTAATCTACTTTGCTCAGGAATCCCATATCAAAGCAAACGCTAGGAAATCGCAAGGTTGCGTTGGCAAAATCAGCCAATGTTGCAAGTCGGATGAAGGCCGTTTTAGACCAATCGCGTTGAGACTAGACTTCAACCTGGTGCGAGGTTTTGTGTAACTGCATGGCCCGTTGAGTCACACTTAGGAATATCCGTCGGGAACCGGCAGAGCCACGCATACCAGGAAGGAAGACGGATAAAAGTCAAATGAACGCAGTCTGAATCCGCTGTATTGTGGTTCAGGCACGTTAGCCAGTCTTTTCCTGATTAATAATGACTCACTAATGACTCTAAATACATCACAGTCCAGTAGATGGACAGAGATGCTATTCAAATGGTGTTCTCCGAGCTTGCGTAGTTGATGTTTCACGTTTCGTCATCAGGCTAGATGACATCATCAGCAAAACTTCATTTTCAGGTTTAGATCTAATTAAATCCAAATAAGTTAATCGGGGATTATATTATGTGAAGTACCGTTGCCACATGCAATATCCAACTGTGAAATTTGAACCGGTTACAACCGTCATCAACTGATATACAGTAACAAAAAGTGACATATTTTGCTTGCTGTGCACATATTTTTACTTATTTCATTGGTATGCAACAAGGTAGAGATACCATGATGATGATGATGATGATCTGGCGGGTTTTATTCTCAAACTTACCAAGTCAACCTTTGACAATACTTTCTTTTAGCAGCCATTTCTGTGAAGGTCATCTTTTCCGGGGAATCTGAGTAGACCTCCACGTCATAATTTGAAGATAAGTAACCAGAATTCGCATTTTGTGCTTCTGTAACGAAAAAAACAAACAACCTTGAGAGTCACATCAACAAATGACCTTGAAAACAACAACAGGAACTTGAACAGCCGAAACCAACAAGCACGCATACGGGTTTTCATTTTCTCTGTCCGACGTTCTAGCTTGGCGCGATTGTTTTTAATTTGTCGCAGTCCCAAACTGACTGTTTTCATTGCTTGACCGACCAATGGATGGTCAATATCGTAAGGAATGGGTTCCAATTGTAGTCGCTTTGCACTCAGTTTACATCCATCCACAAGTTCCTCGATATCATATAAGTTTCGTTCTGTGTTTGTTTAAATAGATTAGTAAATGACCTTGACGAGAATATCTACTAGTTCGAACTCATAACAAGTCTTTTTGATGGGAATATTTTATTATTATTATTAATATTACAGTATTCTTTAAACACTACCAAATGATTTCATTCCAAATACCAAAACTTATAGGCGAATGTTTCATATAAACATACTACTTACAATTCATAAGTAAGAAAAGTTACAAAATTCCTCTCCAAGAACTAACCCATATGCAATGGATTTGCGTTTGCATCTACAAAATAATCATCCGGCATGAATCCAGCTTCCAGCAACGCTGTCCGACACGCACTACGCACAACCTCTTTGACCAATTCCCTGAACTCACAAAGCCTTGTACAAACTTCGTTCAATTGATTGACCTGATTTGTGAGGAATTCCAACAGTGTGTATGTCTTGCCTTTCTCCAACTTGCACAGACCCATGTCACTGATTCGATAGCACATTTCGCGCACATTCAGCAAAGCTGGTCGAAGAGACGAGTTGGTGATGTACAAGTTATCGCGAAGATATCGCTGACATTGAACCATCTTGGTGTATCGTATGACCTTTCTCCATCGCATGAACCCTTTCCACAAACGGAATCGAGCAAATGTTGGAATCTGGAGAGGGAAGGGGTAGGACATTTCAGACTGTTGTGAATTCTTTTAGAAAATAAAACTTCTAGACTGAACAGTAGTCATATTCATTATCTCATGCAAACTACACAATTGGCCGAATACGGAATTCGAATGTACAATTGAACGGTGTCATATAAAGTAACATTCATCATCAGAGACGGCAGCTTCCAAGCAACAATGATACAATAAAACCCTTTAGTAGGTGGAAAATAACTGGATTTAAACAGTTACGGAATCTATAGAAGAGTAAGCATAATACCATATGGGATGATGTGTCTACACCTCAATCAAGATTCGTGAACGAGTAGAGCGACTGCAACTCGACAGCATCATATCATGCTTTCCTTGTCACTTCTCTCAAGAACGACAAGAATTTTGGAAATTTACACAAAATGCTTATTGCAACACCGCCACTGATCATGGAAGCCAACCATTGTGATATTGGTTCTCGTGACCTAGCCCTGAACGCCGACTGCGTGGACTGAAAAAAGGTTGCCAGTTAGGGTATCTAACGGTCTAAGCCATATAGCATGTTGGCCAGCACGAGTTCTACGTTAATCGGGATGAGGTGTTACGGAAAGAATGAGATTTTGAAGTGGGTTATCCAACATTTACAGTATGAACCGCATATCCTTATCCACATCACTACAATAGATGGGAAATTTCGCCTTCGAGTATATTTCTAACAACTGCACATATTTTAACGCAATGCAATGTTAACTAATTCCGTCTAACTTCATCTATTTTGTTCAGATCACGTGGCTGTTGGGGCTCTCATATCTTCTTGAACAGCATTCATGTGCCTACTGGAATTCGTATTTATGACAAGGCATTTTCGGTGACCTTGAAAAGGTCACAACAATATTAACACTGTCATTCTAAACGTAAAAGCTGATTTGCATGAATTTCCATCACGCACGACCGGTTTCGTGCTGTTTGCAATCATCAGGTTGAGACAGTAGGATCAGGATCCGCATGCGCTTGATACAATGGAAGAATAGTAAATAAATTGCGTTGTATGCCTTTGATGGATAAGGTTGGTGTTAAAACACATGTTTCCAAACAATGGGGCTAAACCCGTAACAATGAAAAAAGCTCATTTGCATGCATTTCCATCATACACTCCCACGACCCGTTTCGTCCTGGGGTTAAGCCCATTATACATGTGTTTGGACACATGTGATTGAACAGGTTGGTCGTACCAACCTTATCCAACAGTGGCATACAAGCACAACTTGTTTACCGTTACTCTAAGATCTGTAAACTATAGGTTAAAACAGCCATGAAATATCCGTTTATTTTAAACCAACACAATATCATAGAATGTCGATCAATGCCAACCTTGCAGATCGCCTTGAATGTTTTGTATTCATGTTCAAACTTCTCCAGCGGTATATGTTCCGGTTCGTCGTTGACGTTCAAATGCGTACATCCATGAAGGCTTAGAGTGAAATAGTTGTTCTTGTTGATCTTCGAGAAAGGAGCAACCCTGTGTGTGTGTGGAGTGAAGGAGAATCAGAAGAAAATGACTTTATTCGTGCACACGAATTTTCAAACACAAAAAAATACTTTTTCAAAAAGGGGACATAGAATGTGAGGATGATAATTCAACATAGATATTCACACAGTCAGTCGCCTCCTTAGATCAAGAATAACTTTCGATTGATCATCCAAATAACGGTCAAGTTAAGGGACGAAAGAATTCCTGAATTTTTTGGTTCTCGAATAAGGTAAGAGACATATCCTTCGCGTAGATGAGGACGATTTGCAAGCCATGAGGATCTCACGCAGTGGCTGTGCATTATCGGAAGAAATGACTCTGAACAATCTGTCACATTCACAGAAGCGTCGTTCGGCGAGCATAACTCCAATTAACTCGGCAGAAGCATCGCTCAATCGTGCGATACCCATAATGCCTCTTTTGATCATCAGGAAATCCTTTTCAATTCGACGGGGAAAATTATAAAGATGCATAGAGGCAGTGGGGAACATAGCAGGAAAAAACAAAACGTCTAGCTACACTAGGTGGGACGGATAGGGAACGCACGTACAGGGCATAAAAAGATCGTTGTCGAACCTTCAAGAACCGCGCAGTCACATGATCTTTCTAGTCGAGACTTTTGATAACGTCAAGATAATTGAAACAAGTACTTCTGCTGAACACTTAGCCATTAATGAAAAAAAACAGAGAAATTCCTTGAAGCAGGGTTTGACGTCGCTGACCAATCAATTTGGACAATTGAGCTGCACCGCAATGGCACGAAGATTGAGTTAGGAAGTATGAAAAATGTCGGCAGACATGCTCGATTCTAGTAGGTAAAGAATGCACATGGATCAACCTCTTTCGGTCGATTTCGACATAGAAGTTACCTTAAAAACGCATGATAATCTCATGCTTCACAGAGATTTACGTGACTAAACGATCTGATTCGGGGGTAACAAATACCCATCATGATTCACACGTGAAGCCACTAGCGTTGTCCCACCTGGTTCGGTACTTGGTCCGGCTCTCTTGTTGGTCTACTACAACGACCTTCAAAAAATTGTCACAGCCAAAATGATTCTCTTTACAGATGATGAATCACGTCAAGTGTGGACTGTTTGCGCTTACAAAGCGATTTGGATATATTGAACAGCTGGCCAGAGCGAAACAAGATTCCATTCAACTTCAGAAAGTGCAAAATGTAGCAAACAGGTAAAAACTTTCCCATTCTCATACAACCTTGGATCGAAACAACTGGAATAGACGATAAAAGAAAAGGACCTCCGCGTATGGATTGGTGGAAGTCTTAAGAATAGCATGCAATGCGAAGCAGTGTATAACCTAGGGCTAGCAGCATGCTAGGTATGCTTCGGCGTATTTTCGGACATTTTCCCGTGAATCATTCTCCATGCTCATAAATACGTATATTAACCCAGTGATGGATTACTCAGTGCAAGCTTGGTCACCATGGCTACAAAAGGACATCAAGCTTCTCGAGAGGATTTATCACTGAGCGACTAAAATGGTTGGCAGTCTCCTCAATCTACCGCATAATGATCAACTGGTTCATTTTAATTTGGATACACTGCCTCGCAGACGGGTTCGCTTTGACCTAATCCTAAATTATAGAATAATGAACTCCAAGATGCACCCTCTGAGACATCTTTTTCACCTCCGGTCAAGCCATGCCACACGTACTTACCCACTGGAATTTGATTATCCACATTCTCGCCCGAACTACCGCCCGTTCTTCTATTCGGTTCGCGTTTGTTTCCTATTGAATTCCTTACCTTCAGACGTTCTACACACATGTAACTTTGCATAATACGTAGATTTGAGCTATACTTTCTAACATAAAGTGCATTTATTGATGCAATCACGAGCTTGATCCAGACCAAATACCGCAATATGACAAAATACACGTAAGCCTAGATACTGTCAGGTTGTTTGTGACGAGACAGTTAAAAAAAGAAAAAATGGCAGTCAAATTTTATCGCGGCGAACCAGTTCTGCACAGTGTTACCTGCACAGCACAGCAGTAAGTCACGATTGCTCATCTGCGCTCCATTTAACATAAAGTAAGCGAATTCTGATTGTTAGATTGGTTGAGACCAGCAGATGATACATTCTTGTGAACTAAAATACGGACTCAGTGAATTGTGCTTGAAGTAGTAGACTTCACGGTAACAAATTATATTTGACGTTAAGATGAATCATCAGTTCCATAATCATCATCATCATCATCATCATCATCATCATCATCATCATCATCATCATCATCATCATCATCATCATCATCACCACCATGGTGATGATCATCATCATCAAGATGATTAACATCATCATTATTAACATCGTCATCATCGTCCCGGAACGCCTGGAACGTTGCTAACCTTATGAAAGCCTACCTAATTCCAACCATAAAGCATGCATCACAAGCTGGGACTCCGTGGTTAAAAAGGATATATTATTGCTTGATAAAATATACCATCGTGCAACCAAACTCGTTAGTGGTTTCCGGAAACTAACGTGCGTGGAACGATTGCAAAAACTGAGAATCCCTACTCCACTCCAAATAAGCCTTCGAAGTGATGTGATACTAACATTCGAAATATTAAATACCATACATCATCCTTTAAAACATTTATCCGAATACCGTGAGTCACAACATACACGCAGCGACTCAGCGACACTACAAATTTCCCACTCCCGTATCAGCTGTCGCCGATATTTTTATTGTGCATGTGTCTGTTTCCTTTGGAATTCCCTTCTCGAAACTCTTGTCATCGCTCCCAGGGTCAAAACGTTCATTCGAAATTTGGATACTTATTTGTCGCATACCGATCTATCGACACCTGCGTATTAACTCAATGTAAGTATTCAACTCGACTATACTTGACATTACATATCTATTTTATACCGTTTTTCTGAACAAAAATTTACTATAATGTTGTAATTTTGAAGCTGTGCTTTTTGTGACCGTAAATTCTTGAATCTTGAAGAAAATCTTGAATCATCATCTTCATCATGATCGTCATCATCATCATCATCATCATCATCATCATCATCATCATCAACTTCATTATGGACAGAATTAAAATTGTAGCGATTACCGAGTGTATAACTGTCAGATGTACAATCACTGTATAGCTGTCAAGAAAACAAGAAAAAACCCAATTTATAATAAAGACGCAGAAACAAGCAGCAAGAATGCATCATTAACTTGAGTCTTTTTAGTATAAGTTTTCAAATGTGTTCCAATCTAATGTTTGCTCTTGGTAAACTATAACTGAATGGAGATAAATTCCAGAAATTGAACAAGAACAGCATGTCTAGTGATCCGATTTGGGGTAGCATACAACACATTTCTCTCAGTGGTACGATTACGTGAAATGAGTAATGGTCCCATGGATTTTCGATTGTTTCAACCAGGGAATAAAACCTCCCCTAGAACAACGAAATTTACGAAACTTACTTCAAATTGTAATAATTATATTTTGTCGATCTTTTCGGCAAAGCGTGGGTCAAGTAGAAAAAGTTGATTGATGGATTCGCTCGAAGAGCTTCGATTACCCTCAATAGGTCCGTTTCTCCTTCGTAACCGGAAACTTCTGTTGGTTAACAAGGTTTATAAGAAAGTCATGAGTTATATTATTCTGAGCAATGAAATTACACAATGCGAACAAATCTCAGGGTTTCAAATTACTAAAGCATAAAGCACAAAATATTTGACCACTTAAAACGAGAATAATGTGATACGATTTTGAATAAAATGACTGAACAAGAATAAATTTTACAGAAGAACGAATATTGTGATCGCTTAAATCGGATTTTCAGCGTTGAACTGATCTTAAAAAAACACCAGAGAACCAAATTCGTCATAGATTGAGCAGAATTATTTGTAAATATGAAGATTAAACAAACATATAATGAAGTTAAAAATATTTGTTCAATGAAAAAGCTATTATTAGTGAATATGTTATGATGATAATGGAATTAAGTACTTCGATCTGGTAGGCAGGTTAATGAACTTCGATTGTGTTTTTGAAGAATGTTGAATTCTGATGAGATAGTCATGCAGTGGATCAGGAAGTTTATCGAAAATAATTCTCATCTGCCGATTGCATGAAAAGAATTGATATTTCAAGTATGTCTCTAGAGTACCAACATTAAAAAGGAGCCTACTCGTGCAATTAATGTGATACAGCGTTTGAGCAACACGAAGTCTTTTTTGAAAAAAAAATGCAAAAAACATAAAAAAGTATCCAGCAACTGAGTCGATATTTCGCAATACTATATGAGTCGTCACTTATTTTAGCGAACACAAGTTTTTCGCATTTTTCGTCAATGAATGATAGTCTTTTATCCTTCTGCGTGTTATAATTTCGTATTCACTGCTTAAAACGAATTCAAAGTGCCTGGCTAATAATATATAACGAATAAACTAATGGAATTAAATAAGAAACATATTTGCTGCGATAAGTAAATCATTTCGAGAGCGAAAAGGTAGGTAAACAAGTTCAACTTGTTCACATATATTGAGTAAATATTAAACTGTTCTAGTTCAATAATTTTGAACGTTAAAACCTGTGATTTTAATCGATACTCCAGTTGAACACTATCCGCTTAGCCAACCAAGTTAACAAAACCGAAAATGCAACCTTTACAGAGTAATGAATTACTGTCGTTTTTTGTTAAATTATTTGAAAATAAAATATAATGGTTTTCAATCGTTGAGCGTTGCTCTTGTAAGCAGATGAGATATAATCCATCTAAAATTGAATTTGCAGCAGATGATCACGAACTATGCTTCAAAAATACGATAAATCTGCAATCCTGTTTTGGATGAAGATGCGACGACGAAGCTCTTTGATCACATGTTCCCCACACATACAACTATTTGATTTGAATTCACCATCAACTCAGGATAGATTAAATAACAGTCAAGTTCACATCTTATTCTGCTCAAAACAAGTTTTTAAAGCATACCTTAGTTACAACCGAGCAGATTTCTAATAAATTCCCACAAACACATAAGCTATTACATGAAAAAATAATATGTATAAAGATTTTGCCAATATTTATTCACAGTAGAGATATCTGTTAAGTTAACAGTGTTTCATCCATACATGAATGTATTTTAATAGAACCATCCTTAATTAAAAATGTGATTGACAACAAAATGTTTGAAATTAATTATTCGGACAAAGAAATATGACAGTCATTTTAGTAAAATAACAGAAGATTATTAGATTTTGTTCCTAGAACCATATTAATTCATCAAAATCTATATAAAACAAAATCAAATAAACTTACTGTCAAGAATTGACGATAAATCTGTTGGATCTATATTGAAAAAAAAATGTGTAAATTAATTTCAAATATAGGCCGAATAATATTTCTCAAATATTTGAAGAATATTACCTTCATCTGTCGATTTCAGAGGTGGCAATAAAGCACGTCGTTTTGCTTGGACCGAAGAAGATGCATCATAATGAAATTCCTAATCATATATTTAAAACGTACTCACTTCAAAATCATCTTCATCATCCAACTGTATGGGAACTCCGAATGTTGCAGTTGTAAAGGAAAGAATACGTGATTTACGTTTCTCTTCCAGCGGAGGAAGGAAACCCTTTTCTCGCAAGCTTTCTGCAGCTCGAGAATGTATTGCCTCAATAGAGTTATATTCTTGGTATTCTTTTAACTGTGCCTGAACAAGTAATACATAAATTTAATTGCATACAATTGGTTCAATTAAATTTTTCGTTTTTGCTCTCTTACGTTTCAGTTGACTGATGGTAGGTTTACGGAAACATAGTCTGTCTTTCATTTCATTATCATCAGTAACTTTTCTATCTACGTCGCGGAGTGCCATTTTGAAATTTCGATTCAAATTTCTAAAGTTACTTAATTCGTTTATGCGGCATATTTGCAACAAGAGCAACAATTACTTTGCCTGATTAAAACAAGTATAAACGTAACATCAAACGTGCTATCAGATTAATAGGGAACGTAAATTACATGTTATTACTGTTGCAAGTTAGATAATACGTGAGAACTATATTTTGGTCAACTTCAATATTTTACCAAAATTCAGTTAAGTTTTCACAGGAGGATATGCTGCTGATTCACCAATCGAGCGTCCAGATTTCTTTTGATGGTGCCACAGAAGAGCATCTACCACTTCAAACAATATTATTACGTGTTTTTCTGGATATTGGAGTATTCTGGATTACAACTGAAAATATCCCCTCACCAATGGGTGACGGGAGTTCAGTTGGCACATGACTGTAATTGGCCGATAAGCCAAAGGAGCGTCGAGAATTTCTGTCGGTGGAAAGTTCAAAGGTGCGCTTACAATTGCAAAGTTAGTTCATTGTTCTCTGATATCCTCGCCGTATGCGATGATACGTCAGGTGTTTTCCAGGCCGTTCTTCGGTACCAGTATTTGTAGCTGCGACTGAGAAAAACGGAAAAGGTTTTTCTTCACAAAGCCGGTGAGAGGTTACTCATGCAAAATTAGTCCGTACGTTTAGAACATGACATTTGAAACGCAGCAATATATAACAAGATTTTCGTTTTTCTAATTTTGAATTGTGGTAAATACCGTATAAATTGAAAATGTACAAAAATATTTTCGCCAAATCTGTCGTCAGGCGACCTGCATATTCATGGATAATGTCTGGGAAAAGCTCATCCTATAAGGCATCCAAACCCCTTTTGAATGCTCCTACTGATGTGCTGGCGATTAGTTCCTCAGACAGACTGTTCCAGAAGCTTACCACTCTTTCACTGAAGAAGTGTTGCCTAAGATTAAGACGGCTGTGGTTTTTCACGAGCTTCAATTTATGTCCTATAGTTGAAGGGTTGATCGCTCGAGAAAACAGGTTTTGACAACCCTCGACGCCTAAGCATTCCAGGATTTTTTTAGCTTTCTATTAGGTCACTCCGTACTGCCACGGATATTACTTGCTTTTGCTGTACTCCTTTTGCATACAGTTACTAAATTTTTACTATTTACATTTGAGCAAATGTACTCTTGTTCTCGATAAGTAAAGCATTACCTATTGTATAAAAACGTGACTTCCTTTTGAACTCCTTCAGATCATATTCTAAAACGTTACAATTTACTTATCTTGAACTCGATGGATCCAACATTACTATCAAGCTTCTTCGATGCTAGTCCTAACTAAATAGATTTACCCAAACGCTTGAATCATTGGTTCTATACCTAGAATAATTTTCTGAACTCAGTGCAACATTTCAAATCCGACAAACCCAAAACAATCATTCGTTTTCTGGATCTTTGGTGTATGATAATATTGAGGACTGTGCTGATTACAATTAGCAACAGTGGCGTTGCGTCAAATATATGCCCGCCTGAAAAATATTATTTATGCTAGATATCTCTTGCAAACTTGCGAGCAATAACCTGATTAATATGTTGATCAGTTTGTGCCAAGACTAAAGTCTTTGGCCAAGGATTGTGAATTCAATGCTGTCACGACAGTAGAATATCAAACTAATGTATCCGAAATGCTGTGATAAAGGAAAATGGGTCTTCTTCTATTCGCAGAAAACTTTTGGCCCAGTCAGAAATCAGTCTAGATGAAGCACATAAACTTGCGAGCTTTCTCGAATTAGCTCAAAGACAATCTCAGTAATATTCAGGTATTCAGAACCTCTAATGTTCAGCCATCCATCAACAGAATAAAAATCGACCGAGCAATCACCGCAGTGTAATCTGTGTGGCGATCATACCACTGCTTTTCCAACGTTAATGAGGGAGTTTTTCTTTTGCATTCCAGATTAGTTTCGTGACAAAAAATGTTTGTGAAGATTTTGTTAGAAGTGGCGGACGCTCTTCTGTCGCATAACACCAAGAGAAATCTGGACGCTCGATTGGCTCGTTAGTCAATTAATGACCTGTGCAAACAGAAAAAAACTGAACACCCACGCAATGTTGTTATATCTGTGGTTATACCCGTCATCCACGTTCGAAATGCCCTGCAATAATTGTGGCAAAAACTAGACTCAATTACAATACAATTTGCGCGTTAATACCACTTTCATCATCTATGTCTGTTGCCGATGCACGGGCTTGCCCGACCAGTTCCGAAGAAGCCAGAAACATCTCCGTGTCAGGACTTCCCATCGGATACAGTGTAAGCTAACACCGATTAGATCTGATGGGCATTGTGGTTTTAAGCGAAGTTCGGAAAATTTGTTGTTCATATTTGCGACTACTCATCCGTGCCAAGCCGATCGAACTATTCACAAAGTTGATCACGACGGTCCATAATGGAAGAACTGGACTCGAGTTTCGCTCTTATTTGAGATCACCAGCAGTGCATATCCTCCGCCTCGGGTATAACTCGAACCTCCGACCATTACAATTGTAGTCCCATGCCTTAACGAATTGGGCTACTGCCCGCCGTTTGACCGATCGCAATTAAGCGTTTATGGACTGTTTTCCAGACTGGCACATTTGAGTAGCTTTGTTTGCCTGACCAGTTCAGAAGAAGCCATCACGCATGAGAAGTCGCAAATATGAACAACAAATTCTCCAAACTTCGCTTAAAACTACAATGCCCATCAGATCTAATCAGTGTTAGTTTACACTGTATCCGATGGGGAGACCTGACACGGAAATCTGTTCGATTAGCGACCACAACAGATGTTGGTGGCTCCTCCGGAACTCGTTTGGCAAACAAAGTTACACAAATGTGCCAGTCTGGAGAACAGTTCATAAACGCTTAATTGCGATCGGTCAAACGGTGGACGGTAGCCAAAGTCGTTATGGCATGGGACTACAATTGTGACGGTCGGGGGTTCAAGACCCACCCGTGACGGAGGATATGCACTGCTGATGAGCTCAAATAAGAGCGAAACTCGAGTCCAGTGCTTACATCATGGACCGTCGTGATCAACTTTGTGAATAGTTCAATGTTCTGGGCACGGATTATTTAGGTTTTTACGAACTTTTGTCACACAGCAATAATGAAGAAATCTTTTAGAAAAAAGCAGAAACCATTTTACTAGATACCTATAGATGCAAGGCTCATATAGCAAATAAATTGACAGAATTGCCCACGATACATAACGGCTGATTACCTCTTTCTCATCAAAATAAAGTTCTAACATTCCTTGCACATCTTAGCCACTGAACAATCTATTCGGCATCACAGTATCAGTAACACATGGTGATAGTCGACGAAGTCGAAACGAGTGCCCAGATTCTTTCGGAGGTGTGCTTGAAAACACCCGCCACTACCAGGATTGATTCGTAAGTAACACAGGCGTGTGTAACTGTGAACGGAATATCGGAGAGGTCTCATCACCGAAAGGTGAGAACACAGTTCAACACGATACTGATGTGTTTATTATCACGAGACACGCCATCGCAATAGAAAGAGCTAAACGTAAAGGCCTAGTCTATTAAGACAATAAATCAACTAAGCCAACCCTACTAATAAACGGGAGTTTAAAACAATCGAATCAGCTAAGACCAACAAAATATTTGTCAACCACATGCCATCTTCTCACATGAGGAAGCAGGTAACCAGAGAATTAGTTTTACTGATAACTAGAAGCCAAACACCAGATTGAGTGGTCGATCCAGAACATGTGAGCACAGAAACAAAAGTCGCATGATCCTCATTCGTTAGTCGGCTGTTGACATTCATCAGTCGATGTTCAGATCACAAGCGAATAACGGTTTTACGCGGCACAGCGATTTCAATGACTAAGCAGTCCGATTGAGAAGGATAATTCTCTCCCACGGCGCTCACAAGAGTTGGCGTATGAAACATTAAATCAGTGTACACAATCATCCCATGATAGGTAAAACCTAAGCGAACCGTGGAGTTTTTATCACGCGAACATATTTAGTGGATCCAAGTTTATCATTATCGTCTTCCATTGTGTTCCAACGAGGTCGCCCGAGCAAACCTCACCGAAAACCGACTTATCCTTCAACCATGTCATTCACACTGTTTGTATCAAGTGATTAATTCGTGGAAAAATCTGAAACATGTCATGGGCGGTCACCAATGCTTCATCAGCAGGATAGTTCGGCGTCGGCATTATGGAGGCGAATGAGCAAACATTTTGTCACAAAACACGGAACAAATATTTCGGGGAGTATGGGCAAGCTATTGGAATTTGAGGCTCATAAGTGATAATAGGAGATTAAAATCGGTTCCATTATCAGTCAACGAACGAACTACTACTGCTATTAAAGTCATGGGTTGCTCACATCCTCCGCACTTACGACCACTAGCGGTTTCTGGCTGTTTGCCGTCATCAGGTGGAGAGAATAAGATTAGGGTAAGTGATCCTAGAAACAGGGAAAAAGTAGTAAACAATGTTATGTCTGCAAGCCACTGCTAAATAGGATTCATACAACGAACCATGTTGTTCAAATACAGTAATTCTTGGTCAAGCACTCAAGGAGCTTACGGATGACCCAAGAAATGTCTTGCACACATCCCCCGCACTTACACAACACTACCGGTTTCTGGCTGTTTGCCGTCATCACGTGGAGACAGTAAGATTAGGTTCCATCAACACAGAAATAAACCGTTTCCACCATCAGATATCGTGTGTCAAAATCACAAGTCTGTATACTGCCGCACAGTCACAGACTGCGTTGTATGAGATGGTGTCAGCTTGTCGAGAACTAAACAAATATAAGATAGCCAAAAGGGTAGCAAGACTCCAGCTTGTCTACGCATACTGCCGATTCCTCGTGGAAAACCATTTTAGCAGGATGTTACATATGCAGTACAGAAGTACTTGATGATGTGAAACCACAAGTCTGATCCAGGCAAAGTGCCGCACAGTCAGAGACTGCACGTGGGCTAAGATACTGTTAGGGTGCCCAGGCCTAGTCAAATATGACAGTACAGTACTTGACGAATGAATAGATCAGTGTACATCCAGACAAAGCGCCGGACGGTGACAGACGGCACGTAGCATAAGATATTACTGTCTAGAAAGACATGAGAAAGTGAAAATGGCGGTTTCCACATGCAGCTCAATGCCGTTGGCAAATCTATTTAGCGTGATATTACCAGTGCCCATCGGTTTCGAAACAACAATTAAATACCCACAATAAATAATAACCACTTGTTCCGCGTCATGCCTACTGAATGGAAAATGGTCGTATTCCGAAAGATCTACTCTATGATGAGTTGCAATTAGGAAGTCGACCATTGGACAGACCGCACTTGCGGTACAAAGACGTTTGCAAAAGAAATATGAAAGCTAGTGGCATTGACCTCGCGAGTACAGGCAACTTGCGCTTGACCGCTCACATTGGAGGCACTGTGTAAAGCGTCGTCTACAAGCTGGGGAGGAGCAGACACAGATCTTAGCTGCTGAACGCAGATCACGCCGCCAGCGTGCAACTGACGCCCTACAACCGAGTTCTGACTATCGTTGCAAGTGCTGCGGGAGAGATTGTTCCTCCCGAATCGGACTGTTCAGTCATTTAAATAGTTGTGAAACCTGAAAATTCATTCGATTGTGATGTACATCCATGGTCGACATCGACCGAAGGAGGCTAACAACAACCAGCGTAGTACACAAGTAATATACAAGTGAAACAAAATAGTTGTGAAATATCCATCAAACATGAACTTCCGCAGTGAAGCAGAGATCAAGATAATGTCTTTGGATTTTATTCAGAAATGAATCAGGAGAGCAAAAATATAGCGACACCTTGGAGTATTTTGTCAAGCAACGAAAGAAGGTTGTAACCCCACATAACTTTAAAAGATCCGTCAGGCAAAGGTTACAGGAAGTCTGATACAGCGAAATCCTCCACGTGTCCATGAGGTAAAATGAGAGAAAATGAAAAAAATAAATTTATTCATGATGCAGATGATTAAAAAATAATATAAAAAGTCGGCTGCTAAATTCTTTCTGCGACGTAGATGCTAGCCCAACAACAGGCTTTAATCACCCCGGAGAATATATTGTAGAATGGAGCCTGTTGACAAAGATGGAAATTACGAATCGAAATTATTTGTTTAAATTACCCGAAAGCGCGCTCATTCAAATTCAAAATGTCAAATTAACGAGGCTTTCATGGAAGGGTGAGCAACACGGATAATAATATATTAAAGTGAATGAAAATTGAAAGAACACATCAGAGATGATAAACTCGAAAGCGCGCTTAAAATTTGACCAACAAAAAGTAATATTACGAACTGAGAATCCGATGTAAACACACGAAAATCATTCACCGGAGGGAGGGTAAAGCTGAGGGATACATGTCAGGTTGCCTTAAAGTTGCGAAGATGATTGATCGAACATGTATTAGGTGTTCAAAACGTTTCCTTGATAGCGGGGATAACTTCATCAGCTAAACTGGTTGCGAGAAGACCTGGCATTCGGCTCTTCCGGTGTCTACAGTACTCAAGGTTCTGCTCCGATCACAATTTCTTCTCAACTTAGCCAAGGAAACATGAGAAGCATCCTAGCTTAGGTGTAGTTCTTGGTGTACGACTAGGGCTTGCTCCAGACTTGTGACTTCATATACACATCACTTTGCATGGCTATACAGTATGGTATGAAAGCACAAGCCTGATCCAGGCAAAGTGCCGTACAGTCAGAGACTGCACGTGGGCTAAGATACTGTCAGGTTGCCCAGGCCTAGACAGATATGAGAAATAGAGAATAAAGATGGTAGTGAGACGCCAGCGTGTTTCACCATGCAGTTTACTACCGGTGGCCAATCAATTTAGCACGATGTTGGCCGCACAGCACAAAGTACTGCACGATTGCACATCCGTGCAATGGCT
>JACCGJ010000947.1:0-10794 GCA_013407085.1 Atriophallophorus winterbourni
ACAGGTTCCAACTACATAAACGTACGATAATGCTGGTACACGAGCGAATTCTGTCAACCCTATGTGACAGTGGCTTCAACGTCTAACTTGGCCAAACATATACATATTCGCACGCCTTCAGCAATCATTTTTGAGTTCTTTTGACTCATTAGCTATTCACAGTACGATCAGGAACATTTGTCCACGAAACAAAAAATGGAAACAACAAGGTATGTCAAAATATTTAAAATCGATTGGGAATCCATATTCACACCATGGGTCTGACGACGTTTATGTGTCAGGCTGGCTTGCCGAAATACCTCCACGTGGTGCCAGCTGGGTGGGCTCGGTTCTCCGAGCTTAGCGAAAGGTTCGGCGGTGGTGTCTGAGGGTGTGGTGGGTTTTCGCCTGGCAAGCGTTCTCCCTAATAAAAAGCCACAAAAATCCAATGATGACATCACGACGCGGCGGATGTGACTCGCCGCTCCAAAAGTCACTGCCCGTTGTCCTATCCAAGGACATTGTATGGTACACAGGCAAAAACTGAAGTCACCAACCTATCAACGGGGTTATCGGGCTCCGAACTGAAAATTCCCAGAAAAGGGTGTATGAACCGATTCGTCGGTCACCGGCCACCGATAGGTGCGAACCTCTCTCGCTCCACTGCCTTGTGGGTAAAGGCTCGGGGTGGGACCCCCTAAACGAAATCTTCCCTACTTCGGTGTAGGCAACCGGGTAGCATCATGCCTACGTTCAACGATGACGATGATGACAACGCTTTGTACCCCCTTCTCGCTTTGTACATATCATTGTTTATGTTGAACGGCACCATATCTGTATCAGATTGTGCAAATATAATAATAATAATATGTGTCAGAGGAGAGACTTGACCGAAAATATGCTCTAAGCGATTCATTTCAAACTTACTTTTCATTGAAATGATCTAGAAACATTGAAAGTACTATTGATTAAGATAACCAACTTCGTTCAATCACATGACTATTGAATGCGAACTTTTCTCAAGGTTCAAGGTCATTCAAGGTTTTTAATGGTCTAAAAAGCAACAAGCTTAACAGCAAGCGTAGGATGGTAAAATTGAAATATAAGTGTATAAACAATATAAGAACATAGATTAAACAGTATATATGTGTTCGGGAAACGAATAATTCAATAAACAATCGTCTAATTTTGTTTTAAATTCATGCAGGCTAGTGGAGTGAGCAACGGTTAAAGGTAAACTGTTCCAAGTGAAACAGACACGGATAGAATAAAAATACCTTCTACAGATTAGGCGAGAATGGGGTACCACCAGCACATGTTCATGGGTCCGATTATTTCTCGTATCCCTTCGCGTGAATAAATCCTGTAAGGGATGGTTCGGGGTATGGAATGTTTTGTAAAGTAACATAAGTTCTCTTCTGATTCGTCGATTGGGAAAGTCGAACAGATTCAGTTAAGCTATCCTTTCTTTATAAGCTGCTGAGAACTAGTTTTGTTGAGCGGTGATAGATTCGCTGCATACGTTCAACATCGTGCTTGAGCCACGGAGAGTATGACTGCACACCGTATACCATGACTGGTCTCAGGTATGTATTCATGATCCTTGGAAACATTTTGGCGAAAATTTCCCGAATACCAATTTGAGTAGATTTGAGTGTTGCCTTTGTAAAGGCAGTGTTGGTTTTAAGTGAGGTTTTTAAACTGGAGCATATCCAGACATCCAAATCTTTTTCTTCACCGCGATTTTCAATTATATGTGAACCAATATGGTATGTGAACTTTACTCGATTCCCCACATTCATATTCTGAAATCGAACGCCACGTATGTACGATGTACGAACTCAAAAGCCTGGTGCCAGTGTATAGTGACAGAGTGCACGTAGGGTTAGACACTGTTCGTTTGCCCAGGTCTAGACAGATTTACTGGAAAGATTTTAATGGCAACAGCGTGCTTTCGCATGCAGATCATTTTCAGTGGCCAAGCAACTTATCATGGTGTGACTAGCGCAGCACCGAAGTACCACACAATTGTTCTTTCGTGCAGAAAGCTCCGAGTGTACGATATTGCTGGATCAAGATTCGCATCGTAAATTGGTTTGTATTTCAACGGGTCAAATGCTACAGCTGACGAAACGGCCTTGGTACCGCTTATTCAACACAATAATACGTGATGATTTAGTCGTAAAGAAAGAGTATAGATACAGCAATAACAGTTCAAACAGTGGTGTTGACGCTGGTCTTAACGGTTGGTCTGCAAGCACGAAATCCCAAGCCAAGTGCCACACAGTCAGTCAAAAGGAAATAGGTACTGAGATGTCAGTGTCTATCCACAAGCAGATCGTTGACGATGGCAAATCAGTTTATTAATTGCACTTTTACAGATGTGCACTTTATAGACATACGTTGAGTGTGCTTTCCGAATGTACAGTTTCTGTTCACTAGTTCAGTGATAAAAGGGTCTAGTTTTGCGCTAAAATCAAGTACACGATGTAATTCAAAATATTTCAAAGTTTTAATGGGCTGAAAAGCAAATACTTTACAGTAACCAAAAAAATGTTGAATAAATAAAAACAACATCGATATTTTGTCAATGTGGAAAGTCAACTTATGTTTGGAGATGCGAGGTTGGATTCGGCTGACATATACTTGTCAAGTTCAGCCTTGAACTTGTTCAGGCTTGATGCACAAATGATATGTGGGGGCAGTGTTCCATATTAAACAAACTCGGACCGCAAAGAAAAACCTTCGACAATTTGATCTGGAGTGTGGAATAATTAACGTGTAAGCCTACGATCTGCTACCACTTGCTTCTTGCCGATAAAACAGGTGTTCAAGTGGGTGATCCACTGTATGCAGAATGTTGAACAGCAGGATCAAGTCATCCCTGAGACGACGGTACGAAAAGTCAAAGAGGTTTAGAGTTGCAATCCGCTCCTCGTATGGCCTGTTGTGTAATCCGATCACCCTTTCGTAGCGCGATGGCATACGCGTTGCAGCAAAGCCATGTCCTTTTGTAACTATGGCAAACAAACTTCAACAGCGTACTACATTATTGGGCGGATATAGTTGTTAATTATCCGCGGGAGTACCACCTTTGTGAAACTACCGAAGATCCTTCTGAGCTGTCCGATGGTTTGGTAGGACTTTTGGTATACAACAGAACACTGCCGTGAAGACTTAAAGTTACTGCTAACCCACACACCCAGGTCTTTCTCTTCAGTAACTCATGAAAGTTGCTGAGATCCCAGAGAGTATGTCAATTCGAAGGATTTTCCGACGTTTAACAATTTACATTTTTGGATGTTGAATAGTAGGCAGTTTCGTAAGGACCACGTATCAAGTGCTTCGAGATATTTCTGTAGAATTTGGCAATCTATTATGGTGCGAACGCTAGTCCAGACTTTCATGTCATCCGCAAATAGCACAGCAACAACAGGTTTCACCTGTTGCTAATTCAAGTGAACACCAAAGTGTATCTTCCAGTATCAAATCATTATCTGTGATTTCTCTTAACGTGGGGTGTTGACCACAGTAAATATCAACACATCCTCCTCCACGGTCCATTGGAGTATGATAAAAAAGAAACATGTTTGGAATGGAAATTTCCTCCTCAACTAATTGCTGATTGAACCAAGTTTCGGTTACGGCTATCAGGAGTGGTGAATATTTTTGACGAAGCTCGATTAGCTCAGGTAACTTATTTATCAAGCATTGTGCGTTGGTGTACAAACATTTGATGGTAGATCTTGATAAAATTGTTGGATGATGAGTATTTGAGCCGGTAAGTTGAGTACGTGTCAAAGATGGCGGGCCTCGTGTTAGTGGGTATATTACATCAACGACTCCGATAGAGTCGGTCGACCTCTGTTCGTCGATCAGGATTCCCGGTATCGCTATGCTCCGTACCACGAAAGCGTCGGTTTTCATATGTTTACTGATAATTTGGATCTTTCGTGGAATTTTGTATCGATACTGGTTCCAATTGTTAAGTACGGTGTCCACTATAGTGGTGGTCAAAAGTGTCAGTTTAAGGGATCGTGGAAAATTACCTTCGTAATTCGATGACTTCGGGATTCGAAAGTATCGATAACCGCTGCATTGCTGGTTTGGATAGCATTACTAATAAATCGCCACTGTTGTAGGTCGTGGTTGGATGTACACTTTGTATATGAGCCAGTGGCATCTTCGGGACATTTAAGAGAATAAGGGTGCGCTTGTTGAGATCGTTTGTTTTGTTATGATTCCCTTCCGGTGTCGATTTTACCCGCTCTGACCAAGGCACATCAACAAATACACGTCATGTATTTTCCTTGCCGTCCTGTTGCAAGTATGTCGATAGAAATAAAATCTTCTAACTCCTCATTTTGTACTACTACCTTGGATAAACGCGACTCAACGACTCAAGCGAGTCAACGAAACAGGGTGGATCGCTTTTAGATTCATCCGAGTGCACAGTTTCAGCCATTCAGCCAAGTCATTCTGGTGTCTATTCGAGAATAACATCTCAGTCGACTCTAGCACGTTGGTGCAGATAACACTGGGCGGAATTCCTTTCGATGCAACTTTGGTTAATGGGCATTCGATGTGAACGGTTTCGGCTTTAATGCGTTTTTAACACTCTCCTGGGTGCCGTGCTGCAACAATTCAACCTTCTCTTCATATCTAAAATGGCACTCGTAATTTGTCAGTACTTACAGTACTTATTCCCGACTCGAGACTGAACTGTCGAAGGTATTTTTATTCTGTACGTGTATGTTTCACCTGGAACTCCCTACCCCGTAACGTTGCACATTCACTCAACTTGGATATATTCAAATCGAACATGAACAACTTCATGTCGACCAATCCAAACATTGAACCTATACAAAATATTTCTTTGCTTGCTTTTCTGTCACACACACCCAACGACCGGTTTCGTGCTGTTTGCACTCATCAGGTAGGGACAGTAAGATCAGGATCCGCATGCGCTTGGACCTATATATTCTGCACCATAAAAGATTTGAACCCATGCATCGAAGTAAGCTATACATCTTTACCCCATCGAACCGGTTTAAAACAATTTCGTCCCTATGTTTTTTACGTGATTCCTGAACTGATTGGTAAGCAAACAAATCCCGTTATTACTACCTATGTTATTCGTAATCCCCATATTATTCTGTGGTTTTTATCAAGCTATATGCTTTTTAGACCATTAAAATTGAATTGAATTGATTTGAATAGAATTTTACGATCGATATTAACAGTGGGTGTTTATATTGCAAGTGCATGATTATCTCATAATCCATAACTACTTACATGAATGTACAATTCGATTGCAACAAGGCTCAGAGCAATGAACCGTAGTAGTCTGATCGACGGTGTTTGTACTTTATTGGCGTAGCATCTGTTAAGCAGCCGATAGCAACGTCTACTGTCTGCCAGCTTGAAGAATATGCATTGTATCATTCGTCTGAGGAGAGCTGTCGGGCACGAGTGTCAGCGTTTAGTGCTTTCATTTGTCTCTATCGCTAACGCGACCTTCACAAAGGTCGAGTTCCTGTTTTCAACACTTCATAGGGTAGAATGTTGAGAATACGACCGTTTCTCATTCTATATGCCTGACCCAACCACATACCACATCATGGGATGGTAATATTAAAGAGTTGATCCAATAGAGCGCCGTTCAATTAATTAATAAACGTGATCTTAACTACAATCATATATGTATTTAGCTGCCATACATAAGAACCAGATGCTCTTCTGACGTACATCTGAGTTCTAGTTCGGTTGTTGGATGCCGACAACAGTGTTAGACTTCATTAGAAATCTATTCAAGGTCGTTGTAATGTGTTGGCATTTTAGAAGGCAGTTCGAAATTGAAAATGCAGGTAGACTTTTATTTAAAATATGTTGCTGCTAGCTTCCTTTAGACGATGTCGACCATGAATGTACATCACAATCGAGGGATTTTTGCATGTTGAACAGCTTTTCGAATGACTGAAGTGTCCGATTCGAGAGGGACGATATTTTCCACAGCGCTCGCAACGATGGACGTCAGTTGCATGTCGAAGGCGTGATCTGCGTTCACCAGCCAAGAGCTGTATCTGCTTCTCCCCAGCTTGCGGACGACACTTTACACAATGCCTCTTATGTGATCGGTCAAGAGCAAGTTCTTCCCGACTCGCGGAGTCAGTGCTCAGAGCTTTCATGTCATTTTGCAAACATCTTAGTACCGCAAGTGCGGTCTGCCCAATGGTCGACTTCCTAATTGCAACTCACCATATGGTAGATCTTTCGGAATACGACCATTTTCCATTCTATAGACATGACCAAGCCACCGCAGTTGGCGCTGACGTAATAGAGTAAACATGCTCTGTAGACCAGCTTTTGAAAGCACTTTAGCATTAGTCACTCTGTCCATCCACGATATGTTCAAGATACGACGGATGCTTCGTATATGGAAAGCATTCAGTTTCCATTCGTATCTTGAACGGATGGTCCAGGTTTCACTGCCGTACAATAAAGGATTAAGTACGCACACCCTGTATACCATCATCTTTGTCTTTACATTCAACTTGCGGTTGACCCAAGCACAAGAATTCAATCTTTCCAAGGTTGTCATGACCGGTGAGGTTTTGGGGATAAGCTCCCAATTCCAAAAGTGCTCTAATGGCGCGCGTCTCATACAGAGAAATCCGCAGACGGAGGCTTAGATCTGATACGACCGTAAATTAGTCAAGATTCATACTAAGGGCCGAGGTTGGTATCAAGGAAATGCATATGATTACGATAAGGCGTCAATAACAGTAGATAGAATGTAGATGCTCATACATCAGTTATCATTTAAATTATGCTTACTATTTTAATGTACTTCGATTGTTTGTCCTTGACCTTATTAATCAAGCATTTCTGCGCTTATGGGAAGAGTGTCGAAACTTTCATTAGAAATTGGACACTTATATGTTACATAACGATTTTACGACACATGCGTATTGACTCATGGTAACTATACAACTGGACTATATTGGACATTACATCTTTATTTTATACCTTTTCCTGAACGAATATTTACTATGATATGGTAATTGTGCTTTTTGTGACCATAAATTCTTGCATCTTGAAAGAAAGCTGACGTTGACTTCACAATTCAACATCTGTTCTTGGACTTTTATGCCTAGCTTATTATGGACCCTAATACACAAAGGTCAAAGGTCACTTACAGTTTGCTGCGAGTGGTACTTACTTCTATCCCCTCTTCCGACTACCACCTTGATATGACCAAACTTTATCACCAGTTAAAGGTTTCCCTTTAACTGCTGTTTCCTAAAGTATACAAATTTCTTACAAACGATGGAAATACATGCAAATAATAAATTTTGCGTCAAGCCCACGGGTTTTGAACTCATCCAAATGTATGTGGATTAAACAGGTTAGTCGTGCTAACTGTATACAACATTGGTTTTAACGCCCAAACATTATTTAAAGTTTCTCCGCTGTTTCAAGGTAAACAGCACGAAACCTGTCATGGTGTGTGGGCTGGAAATGCATGCAAAGCTTTATACAGGCTGAATAGGTTGATGAAGAGTGACAGACGGACTTTTAATTGATACCACACTCGATCGAAACAAGCTTGTGTCATCAGCGAAAATTTACGCCCACAACCTGCTCAGTTTTCTAGTGCATACAAATTTCCTCTCATGATTTGGATCAGGTCACTTAATTAAAATGTTTTAACGTTATCCTAAATATCGAATCCTATTCCTCATGTTCCATTTCTTTCACTCTCGTATGGTGCAAACTTTTGGCGACACTCCCACTCCTACCTGGATCGATATACGCGCCAATCAATAATTCCGCCCTGGAATGACCTTGAAAATGCGACTGGTAGGATGTGTCTGGCACCCATCGCCCAAACAGTCGTGCGGACAACGGTCCGACCATTTCATTCCTAACCAAAATGCTGTCGGCGTACAAGCTAGTTTTGGGACAATTACTCATATTGCTGGTAGTGTTTTCTCATGCGGAGTATTTCAGCGCTGTCACAGAAATGGGTAAAGCAGTGGAAGTTGGACAACAGCTAGCAACCGACTTGGAAAAGTATTTGGATTTGGAGCACAACCGTCTGGAACGGATCAAGAAAGTGGCCAAGCGTCTGGCTAGTGATGGATTGAAATCCACGGGAATTGATGATCCGGAAAACGTGTTTGGAAATCCAATCAATGCTTATTTGACAGTGAAACGCTTGTCCTTAGACTGGAAGTCCGATTTGTTAAATTTGCTTGATGGAGATAAAGTAGATAACGCAGATGGGCAATCGTTGCTAACCGACAAGGACCAGTTGGCGCAGGTCAGAGCTCGTGTCGAAGAAAGTGCTCCTCTGCTGCCGGGAGATTCAGACCTTGATGTAGCCGCCGAAGCGTTGCTAAGGTTACAGTCAACGTATAAATTGTATGCGGATGATCTGGCGCATGGCAAATTGCTGGAAAACATGACATGCCCTACATTGACCGGTAAGCCACGTGATTTAACAGAATTTATTGATTAGTTTTTATTTGAATTGTCCAAATGAAATCGATATCATCACTAAAGACAATTTGAGGTCAAGTGATGCCTTTTCTATTCTGTTAAGTCGCCCATCCTGTATTTGAAACGAGTCGGTGTTTGAAGACTGATCAAATACCTTAACCTTAATCAATAAATTTTCAATAATTAGTCGCACAACTGCTGTCAAGATATTTTGAATTCCTGAGATGCTGTTCTAGAACTGTTGCACCTATTTTTACGGCAAATCTTTCTGGCTTGTAGTCAATAGCCATTGCTCAACAGAGTAAACTTTTGATTTTTCTATGAGTTTTTTTCCCAGACATATTGCTTAACTCGAGTCACGATTTCAGATTGCTATCAACTTCATTTCTCTTATAAAGCTGCTGGACATTTGGTCTAACTTCTTAAGAAGAGAAAAAAGAAGAAGGAAAACAGCTTTGACAAAAATATCCATGTAGACGCCTTTCCAGCACATCCCACGGCTAGTTTCGTGCTGTTTGCACTCACCAGGTGTTATATCTGTGATGTGCTACCACTGACCCAGCATTGGGTTCGACAGAACACAACCGTAATTGAACTCGTGTATTGACCGAATGAATGTATAACACAATGTCTGTACAGTGAACGATAATCACAATATGCACTTACGATCGATCTTGATTGACGATTAATCGATAGTTCGTTCACTGTCTATACTACACCAGGTTGGGACAATATGATCCTGATCGCATGCCTGAAAACAATGGAGGAATGATAAACAATTTTTGCTTGTATGTCACTCTTATATATGGTTCGCACCCAAGTGCTTTACTCGAAAATACTGCAAAGTCAGCTTTACGGTGATAAAAAACTTATAATTACGGATAAATAACAACAGAATATGATACAAAAATATCAATATGGCAATGCTTCCTAGATTTTTAAAAGGCAACATCCTCTGCACAAAATGTAGTTATACAACTCAGATGAAACATCTTAGAGGCGAGGAAATATGCTCCCTTCGCGTGATAAATGAACACTGATTCATACAAAGTGATTCAAAGTGATTCAATATTGTAATGGTCTAAACAGCATTTAGCTTAACAATAACCATAGGATGGCGTTATGAGGTATATACAATGAAAAAGAAGAAGAACAGGAAAACTCATGTAGTGTAAATCGTATCAAAATTCGGGTTGTCTCTCAAGTATTTGTCCAAATTAGCTTTAAAAATATTCAGGTTGGCTGAGTGTGTGACATTGGAGGGGAGGGTGTTCCATGTGAAACTTACACGTACAGTATACGAATATCTCCGACAGTTCAGTCTTGAAGTGGGAATAAGCACTGTAAGTTCATGTTTCCGACTGGCATGGGGTGGCGAACGTGTGAAAAGTTTGGACAAGGCACGGTTAGGTACGTGCATTATATTGTACATCAGTATGAGGTCACCTCTTAGTCGACGACAACGAAAGTCGAAAAGATTGAGACTCCTCAAACGTTCTTCATATGTTTTAGCAGCTAGTCCGGATACAAGCTTTGTGGTTCGGTGGTAAATACGCTGTGGTTCTGTGTAATTACCGCTGCGAAGAATTGATGTCTTTCTGATCCAGGGTGACCAAGCCTGAACACGTAACTCCATCGCTGGTCTCAGATGGTGTTCATGATAACGGGTAACTGACTGATTCGAGAATCTGCCGAATTCCGTCCTCAATACGCCAATACTTGTGCACCCATTTTTTTAATAAGCCGCTTGGCACCTGCCGTGAAGTCTTCAACGTACTGGGTCCAAAACCCCCCAATCCTCTCTTCAGTTGTCCAGACGTTGGGTGGGACCTGTTGTTGCTTAGGAAAATGTCGGTGATATACATATTCTTCAATCAATCTCACGTAAATAATGTTTTTTGAAATCGTTTCCCGAGGGAAAACAATCTTCCTAGGATTTAGATTGCGAAGTCTTTTGGACGCAACACAGAAAAACTGGCAGGGGAAAGTAGCATAAAAGAATGAATATCGAAAATATTTTAAATTTCATCTACACATTAATAATCATTAAACAATGTACACATTCAAGCAATTATAACAGAAAATGATTAAATTTAAATATGAATTATTAGTTAATTATTTCCGCTGACTTGTTCAGCAACAACTCTCTGCCCCCACATATCATTTGCGCATCAAGCCTGAACTTGGCAAGTATATGTTGACTATATCCAACCTCACACCTGAATACACGCGCTGACTTTCCAGGTTGATAAAACATTAGTGTTGTTTTTATGCATTCCCTATATTTTTAATCTGTGGTTACGGTAAAGT
>JACCGJ010000948.1:0-13112 GCA_013407085.1 Atriophallophorus winterbourni
CAGTATCTTAGCCCACGTGCAGTCTTTGTGCGGCACTTTGTCTGGATTAGGATTGCGCTTTCATACACACATACATCCGTCGTACGCATAAAACCCCACAGTTCTAGACTCTACGTGTGCTAATATAATGCCAAGTTGCCCAAGCCTAAACATATATGACAGAGAAATGGCAGTGATACACCAGTGTGTTTCCACATGCACACATGATGGTGTAGTATTCGTATTTGTATCTTTAAAAAAACAGATCAATCTTAATTCCCTACCATGCCGTTGCATTAAATAACTACCCACTAAGGTCGGGAAGATAACCGAGACAGCCTAGCACCTGCCCCATGAGTGAGTTCACATCTTCACTATATTCTCGTCCCAATATAACAGTATTTTCGTTCTGGCCGTACCAGTCGCGAAAACCCCATATGTTGCCACAATGGACCGCTACTCACCGTTTGATATTAAAACGGCGTATTTAAACAAACGTGTTTTCGACTGCGTGCTACGTTTCCCTCTCTCTCTCTCTCTCGTTCTCCACGCTAGATGTCCCACTTCCTCCTGATCGATCGACCAACCCCCGTTCTTGTTCATTGGGTTCGGATGCTACCCCTGATCGGTCGTTTCTGGTCGATTGGTCCAAACTGTCCGCATCACAAGCCAGCATGGCCGAACTGGAAGCCATCGCTCGGTACTCTGCGAACCTCACTGGGCGAAGCATTCCCGTACTTCGTCCGATCCGTACACAATCTCCCTCGGAAGATGACGCCACAAGCGTCGGACGTTACTCCCCCGACGAAGTCGGCCTGGAGGTGGAAGAGGGGATGTGGGCAGACGATGACACAAGTGCTGGCGATACCCTGTCCCCACAGAAAGATGATGGCGAGCAAGGTGTGACAAAGCGATCCTTTTTCTCACTTGAGCATGGGGATGATGTTGGTAAGTGGGTGTATTTGCTCCCTGTCCCATGAGAAATAAAATCCTCTGATATGGCTAGAAAAGTGCCGCGTTTCTCCCCGAAACAATTGATTGCATTGTTCCAGCTCTAAAACAATCACGCGACGATCGGAATCAACGCTTCGCGGAATCACTCACGTTGTGTCTTCGCTCCGTGTGGCTCACGTTGTTGCAAACGAACCCGGACACTCAGGACACGAGATCCGTGGTGAGACCTCCACTGTGGTTGGTGCATAGCTTATTGGGGCATCCGTCTGTAATGATGCGTGAAGCGGTAAGCTCTGTGCCGTGGTTCTATCTTTTTGACGAGTTGTCGTTTATTTTCACAGCGTCCAAACGTTTTGCTTTTTTTATCGATTTCGTTCCATTACAACCTCGAGTTACACCTCGACTGCTTCATCATAACGATCCTCATCACCACCACCACCATATTCCTCATCAGTACCATCCTCCTCTTCATCTTCATCATTCTCTCCGTCAGTGCCACCGCCATCCTCTTCATCCTCGCCATTATAATTGCAGAAAAGTCAAGATCAGAGCGACGCATGTGTATTCACTACACGTCAACAAACTTATGAATTATTCATGGGAATTAGAATACAGAGATAGATACACTGACAGCTACTGCATTCTGATTGGACAATGAGTATTCATGCTGACAGCCACTCCACATCCTTCCGTTTTTCAAATGAACTTACGTATTGTGCGTTTGCGCACATTTATTTCGTATGGAGGCTCTGGATCTCTTTCGTGTTTGATCGGCTCATCGGCATCTTGGACGCGACAATTGAATTTATATCGTTCAAATCTATCGTTCACTTGACCGAGGCAATATTCTTCGAGCTTCGCGAAGATTGTTTCCCAGTCGTCTGCGTCTTCGTTCTCATCGAAGGTAAAACACTGTATGAACTTCGTCGCCTGATCACCAAGCGCATTCCTCAGCGTCGCCATTTGATACGCTTTATCGGTATTCGTCAGGTACGCTAACGTCCGAACGTCGCTAAACTGTTGCTTCCACAGTTTCCATCTCTCTGCCAATCCTTCATCACCTTCCATTGCGAGTGTTGCCGGTGGTCGAACATTAAAGCCGCTAAAACGGGCGTTGTCAGTTCTATCCGACGTTTTCTCGTCGATCACCCTCGTCACCATGTAGAAAAGTCAAGATCAGAGCGACACATGTGTATTCACTACACGTCAACAAACATATGAATCATTCATGGGAATTAGAATACAGAGATAGATACACTGACAGCTACTGAGTTCTGATTGGACAATGGGTATTCATGCTGACAGCCACTCCACAATAATCATCACCACTACCACCATCATCATCACCGCCGATCATCATTTTCATACTCATCATCAACATAATCATCTTCACCATCCTCTTCATCACCATCGTGACCAGAATTACAGCCGAATGACCAACTGCCGTACTTTCATTTAACAATAAAATTCTGTATATATGTGGTAAATTGCGGGTTGGAATTTTCGCATAAAGTGGCATGTTCACGATGTAATGTATCAATGGGGATGTGAGCTGTGCACTTCTGTAGTCTCTCTAAATTTCATCCTTTTTATGCACCTGAAGATGTTACTAGCCCCGGCAGTCTCAGCGGCTTGTCAGCAACAGATAGAAAAGTATGCCAATCAACGGGGTCAAAAGACCACCCCTAGTTTGACTCCTTGGTGAATGCTGAAAGCTGTTGAGAACTGATAACGTTAAAGTTAAATGCTTGTCAAATGTCATTCGTCGTCTATAAGTCTGGGATGTTAAGATCAGTAACAGCGACGCTTTTGTTGCAAAAGAGATACGAAACCTTTTGACCTTGACCTCACGCTCACGTTGGAGGTGTAATGTGAAGCTGGGGAAAAGCGGATACTGCTCTTGGTTGAAGTGGATGACCACACGACCGATCAACTGAGTTCTGACTTTCGTTGTCAGCGCTGTAGGATTCCAAATGTATAGTTGTGTGTAATAAGAGGTCATCTTGTACATGCGATGTACATTCATGGTCGACATCCACCGAAGGAAGCCATCGGCATACGTCTCCACTTGGTCTCGATGTAGCACCGTCTCTGATACTGGTGATAATGATGATGACATGGGTTCTTCCAGGTTGCTAGTCTCGTTGTCAACTATCTAACGCGGCTACCATCAACCCGTTCACTGGGTTGATGTGATGTGAAAGCATAAGCCTGATCCAGGCAAAGTGCTGCACAGTCAAAGACGTGGGCCGAGATACTGTCAGGTTGCCCGGGCCTAGACAGATATGACTACAGCTTCTGCTTGAAAGCTTGCTTGTAGGTTTTCACAAGGTTTGTCGTGGATAGATCATAGTCTTAGTTTTGTCTTGGGTAGGGTCACTCGGGTAGGAAGAGATTGGTCTTCCTTTTCCTTCACATCGAAGCTGTTCTCGGAATCGTAATAATACAATACAATACATCGTACCCATACATGGCGATGTTTAGAATAACATTGATTCTCCTGGAACGTATTCATTGCCGGTTAACCAAGATCGGATTTTTCTTGTCTCGTTTTTCTACCAACCAGGGCATCTGCGCTTACCGCCTTTGGCTGTTTCACTCCGATCGGCGCGTGTTAGGCCCGAACACGAAACCCAGCATTCCTTGGCGAAATCCGTTTGTAGTTCAGATGCTACGCTGGACTCCTCCGTTACATTTGTCTGACGTGACAGAACAACGACAAGCGGCCTACCTGCATCGTCATCTGTGCTCGAGGAATTTGGTTAATCAGGCTCTCCGCTTTGTGATGGATGGCTTGTACGCGCCGGAATACGTCGAGGATGTGTTCGAGTTGCGTTCCGCAACGATGGTAAGCTGTGGGATAGATAGTAAGATAGATAGATAGATAGATAGATAGATAGATAGATAGATTGATAGATAGATAGTAGATAGATAGATAGATAGATAGATAGATAGATAGATAGATAGATAGATAGATAGATAGATAGATAGATAGATAGATAGATAGATAGATAATAGATAGATAGATAGATAGATAGATAGATAGATAGATAGATAGATAGATAGATAGATAGATAGATAGATAGATAGATAGATAGATAGATAGATAGATAGATAGATAGAGATTGATTGATTGATAGATAGATAGATAGATATCTTATTCCCCGGTTATTTGATTACCTGATCCTGCCCCTTTTTCCCGAAACTGACCAATCGATTGCCATTATCTGTATTCTCTCCCAGCATCAAACTGAATCTCTCTCGCTCCTGGACCGTTTAAGCACCTCCTCGTCATCTCTAGCCACTGCCGCACCTCCGAATTGCGCAAGCTCCGACGAGATATCACCTCAGTGGAACCATAGCCTACCAATCTTGTTGGCCACATTGATCGGTTCGGTGAGCGATGCGGTGTTGTCTTGCTATTCCGCGGACATCGCGCAGCGGCAGCCTCCACGCACACCCGTCACTTCACCCTTTCCCGAGGTAGACTTGTGCGCCAGTGCAATCAATTCGTTCACAAATGTGTTGAAGGTAAGCTTTAATTCACGGCTTTGACTGTTCCGGATAGCATAGTCGCCATTTTACAGGGTTTCTCCTTGTCCTGTTTAGAGCTGGAGCTAAGTTATCATACCACATTGATGACTTGCCATCAATAGTGTCGTATCTCTCTCTCTGCCCCCGGGATTTCGTTTTTTCAATGAAATATCCAGCGATCACTTACTATTTACCGTCGCTTTGATCAACTTTGTGGATGAATGCATCTCGTGGATTGTAGGCCTGGTTGACAAAACCCATTAACTCGGTCTCCGTGGGCAAGCGAGTGAGTGAAATTAGCTGACAAAGTGTTTCAATGGGGGATAGTTGTTTCGATATTTCACCTTATCAATCAATTCGTTGTTTTTCATCCTACTCGGTGGAAAAGAGTACGAAACCACAAAGTAACGTTTGAGCAGAAGTCCAAGGTGTATTGTATGAAAGCACAAGCCTGATCCATGTAAAGTGCCACACAGTCAGAGACTGCACGTGGGCTAACATACTGTCAGGTTGCCCAGTCCTAGACAGATATGAGAAAGAAAAAAAAATCAGTCCAAAGTGTAACGTGGCTTGTGGTTCCCCCAACATCAGCATCGGACACTTTACCTCAGCTGCACGCAGTCTCTGATCGTGTGGCACTTTCCCTCGATCCAGGCGTACCTCATTTCCCACGAGGCCTGTTGCCTCTTATCGCAACAAAGACTCTTGTAGAAACCCAGCCCACGTATGCAAAGTGCGACCAAAAAGGGTTTAACATAAAGTAGTTTGCTCTTATTAAATTGCATTGTGAAATGTGAAGTTATTGGCGCTTTACGGATTGAGTCCGTCATTATACTGCTCTCACTGTAATGCATCATGCAACTGTGTTTGACCCAGACAAGTTAATCGACTGGTCAAATCGCGTTTTTGTCCGCACCTCGAGGTACTCTACTTGATGATTCGCTCGCCTAGGACAAGGCATCTGCCGTTGAACATTTCCAGATTCCCACACTGTCCCGAGAACACCATTCGGTCAAGCGGTTATCTGGCCACGGACGAAGGAACACGCATACAGACAGATTGCTTATAGGCGAGTCGACGAACTACATCGGACCCCTCGAATCTGTCCGCTTTTGTTGTCCATTCGAGCTGATTTCTCCGACCAATTCGCCACCTTGACTAATTGCATATCGTTCAATAGCTGCTAAGGTTCTCCATCTGCTTCTGTTTAAAACCATCTTGCAGTTTTTGTGAAACCCTAATTCTTGAGTGTTCTCTTGCTGTCTTCTGTCTCCCCGGCGCTTCTTGCTCTTGTGTTGCACCAAATTGTGGTTTACTGCATATTTCCGAGAGCTTCGGATTTGCTTACTTACTTTTACTTTTGTGCGGCTGGCTCCACGGGTGGACTAGCCGGCTTCATTGATGTCTCGGATTGAGACATCATCATGAAGTTTCTTGGGGATAGTGTACAAGTGATGTCCCCAGCACCACTTGGTGTTTGTTCGAGTACACCTCTCTAGCCTTTGCACAGCCAAGTGCAACCTACAAGGCAGCAGGGAGTTGGCAGATAAACGCGCTGTGCGCCAGTTATCTACCTACGGGGCTTCTCTCCGGATTTTTCCTCGGGGTTTTCTCCCGAAGCCTTTCCCGCAATCGGGTGACCCACAAGGCAGTGGGGGTTCGGAGTCAGGGTTTTCCTTCCCCTAGATGGATTGCCAGTAGCTGACGAGCTCCATCTGCCCGGAGCAAACTGGTTTTAAGGTGCCAGTCACCCGCCTTCGCCCCTTCTCCTGTCAGTAAGAGCAGTTCCGCCGGGCTTGTGAAAGCCACTCGTGCAGGCCAGGAGTTGGAATTGGTTGTCAGAGGCTATTTGAGACGCACGCCACGTGGGAGCATTTTATAGATAGTAGGTGGCTCATTCCTACTACCACCCCGGCTGTGACAACCTTTGGTCGCTTCGCTTCGGATTTGCACTCGTAGTTATTGCACTTTGTGCTTTATACAATGTTGTGGAGTGCATTAACGATGGATGTCAATCATGAGCTTTCCATTGATGTGCCGAACGGCGCCCGACACAATCAAGAAGCAACTAGCCCGACGACGACGATTCCATATCAATTTGGTACTCGGAAGAACTGCATCCGAACGGCTCGAGCGACAACATGATCTGAAGCATTAGAACGTTGGCAACCTCGGCCGCCATTCTTCAAGGTCATTCAAACAAGTTCAGCGTTGTCCGGGTTCGAAGTGAACCGGTCGGCATAAAATCGTTCGACAAATGAGATTAAAGGAACACCCGACACAGATTTACCAAGGACAGTGGTTATCACGAGATTTGCCAATATAATAAACACGTTTGACCAATTAGCATTCTATTGTGTTGTGGGATTCGTGGATGAACGTATTTAACGTTGAATACCACAGGGGACAATGGGCACCCTTGCTGGATACCAGAGCGGTGATTTGCCCAGTTGTAACTTATGAATGCGAGACGTGGCCCTTACGGGTGGAGCATATGCGGAAACTAGAGGTTTTCGATGTTCGATGGGATGAGCGAGTACCGAATGACGAGGTTCGCCATCGTTGTTTTGATATCCCTCACCTGAGTTCGATATTGCGACAACACCGATCGAGATGGTTTGGCCACATCCTGAGACGCTCGGACGTTTAACTAACCAGGGTGACACTATCACCGACACCCTGCGCAGAATGGCGTAGTCGTCGCGGAGGAGAAGTGAAGACTTGACTCGGAACGAATGTGGAGCTGCTTGGTCTACGATCGGTTTATGGATGGCGCACGTGGGACCGGACCTAGCTTAAAATCTGCTCGGATCTCACTTCTAACCGCCAAGCGTGGGTGGCTGCAATCCGTGACATGAACGAAGCCGACTCATTCTCCAGGAGGAGATAGTCGCACAAAAGTAAAGTAAATAGTATTTAGTATTGGTTGTCACAGCCGGGGGCGGCAGTGGGGATGAGCTCCCACTGTCTATAAAATGCTCCCATATGGCGTGCGTCTCAAACAGCCTCTGACAACCAAAGCCCAGCTCCTGGCCTGCACGTGGCGGAACTGCTTCTACTGACAGGAGAATGGGCGAAGGCGGATGACTGGCGCCTCAAAACCAATTTGCTCCGGGTAGATGGAGCTCGTCAGCCTGGGAGGGCAGTCCATCTAAGGGAAGGAAAACCCTTATTCCAAACCTCCGCTGCCTTGCGGCATACCCGATTGCGGGAAAGGCTTCGGGAGTGAACTCTGAGGAAAAATCCTTGCTGCCTTGCAGATTGCACCTGGTCGTGCAAAGGCTAGAGAGGCGTACTCGAACAATCGCCGAAGCACTTCAAGAGAGGCGCAAGAACCCTCAAAATGGTCACCGGCTCTCGTGAAGGAAAAAAACCGCTGCCCCGGTGTGAATCTCCTCTCAACCCTCTAATGTGACGTTAAATCCCCATTCTCTGTTTATTTTATGGTCTTGTAAACTTGTTATGGTTCGCACGCCTGTCCCTCTATTTTCACTCATACTTTCGGTACAATAACACCAACATCAGTGTTCTTTCATGCTCATCGGTTTTCCATCATTTGCTTGTTTCCAAGCTCAATGCCGCGGTAACCGTCCCTGTGGCACTCCGCCTTGGTCTATTACCGTGCATCTACAGCATGGCATGGCTTCTGGAATCCACGCTGTCTGCGCTACGCTCAAAATCGGAAGACGATGCACATACCTGGGGAGCTGGTGTTCATTTGTCTCCTGTGCTCAACGCACTGTGTCGTTTGACAGGTCGTGTTACGTATTGGTTAATGGATGATAAGCTATTCCACGAGTGCGATGTGTTCCCGGGTTTGGAGACGCGATTCAACACGGGGATCACGCTGTTTCGTCAGCTGTTGGTTCTCGGCCCGGTACCGACCAAGGACACGTCATCGAGTATGTGGCATGTTGACTGCAGTTTGTTCTACCTTTTTTGCTCTTTAATTGTGCGGCTGGATTAACCCCATTGATGTCTCGATTCAGCCTAGCCTAGCCGGTGGTGTTAGTGGGAATCAGCCTCTGCAATCTATAGAATACCTCCACATGGCTTGTCCCTCAAATCATCTTCAACAGTCAGTTTAGCTTAGCACACGTGGATTCTTCTGCGAACCCGATGGAACTATTATTACTGACAGAAAAGGGGCGAAGACAATGACTGGCGCCTTAAAACCAGTTTGCCCTAAGTAGACTGAGTTCGTCAGCTTATAGTGACAGTCCATTCAGGGGAAAGAACTCCCCTATGATTGCATATCGCGGGACAAGCGTCAGGAGAAAGCCCATGGTATATTCCGCAGCCAAGTCCCCTAGTATCATAGATGGTGCACAGCGCCCCCTTTCTGTCAACTTCCTGCTGCCTTGTAGGTTGCACTTGATCAAACTACTTGTATGGTATTCCCAATGAACTTTATGATAATTTCCCATTTCCTTGGTTAGCTACCCTTTAATTTGCCCTGGTGGAACTGCTGTTCGGGCTTACCACCGGTAAGGAGCTGCATGCGGTAATATGTTTAAGTATCGCTGTTGTGTTTTTTTATATCTGCAACGGTAATCAGATGCAATCTTGGCCTATGTGCGGCAGTTTCCATGGTTCCTGGCATCTGATTTCATAAACATTCGGCTGATTATCCCGGTTTCTCTTTTGTGCATATCTCAGTCACCCGCTTTCTTCATTTCTCCGAGTTCCGTTGAGCTCGCAAAAATCCAGGGTCTTTGTGAAACGCGTGTCACGTGAGAACATTTCTATTGACGGTTGTTATTCTCAACAGCACGCACTGTTACGTTCTTGATATGGAACTAATATTGACGCTTGAATTGCACCTGGCTAAGCTTCCACGATACTTGCCCAACCGACTATTGAGAGAGAAAACGAAGGCTTCAGAGAAGTTCGTATGGCAGCTCACTTCCAATAATGACAAAAGTAGGTTGCTCATCCATATATATAGGCGTGGAACGCAAAAGGGAATAACCTTGAAAAATAACACATTATAAGCGCGTCAAGGACTCGACGGACCAATGAGAATAAAGGTCGAAATACGATAAACAAAAGCGGAAAATACAAAAGAATAAAAATGGTTTTGGCGCCAAATATTTCAAATCTATGTTAAAATAGAGTTGTAATATCTTAAAAGATATTGAGTTTTTTAGGGAAAATAAACATATTTTCCCATTAAGCACCCCGGGGTTTTTCAACCTCGGCTTCCTTCGAAACCTTGCACCATCATTTGACCTGGTTGCGCATGGAGTAACAGATGTACCTTTCATTTGCAAGCTGTTCGAACTCATTGGACATCAAACCAAACTTGAACATGGGGAAGAAGGAGATCAAGCATGTCGTAGCCACACACAGGAATCACCCCATGTCAGCATCAAGGTGTGAATCCTCTTCTTGGATGAAAATGTACTGTTTTCATGCACAACTCTCTTTCGCAGAATGGTATGAAAGCACAAGCGTGATCCAGGCAAAGTGCCACACAGTCAGAGACTGCACACGTGGGCTAAGTTACTGTCAGGTTGCCCAGGCCTAGACAGAATGGTGATACTGGTAAAGCTGATATTGACTATGCTCATCTGGCTTCCTGACACTTGGGATGCCGCACACATCATCCGCCCCATCTCCAGCGATTTGCACCAAACTATCGTCATCATCTCTCCAAGTATCTCAAACTTTTACGTTTATTTAAACATTGTTTATCGTTGGTGTTGTTACCATATGATGTGAGACGTTAGTTTAAAAATTAATTATTGCTTCTAAGCTTGCTGTCTCGTTTCTTTGTAGCCGATACTGCGGATGTTTACACCCCAGGACCGGTTAGCAAATGTCTTGCTCGTCGAATTCTACTCTCATTGGTGGACAGACTCGCGTATCGATTGGACGCAATATTTCAAGGTCAACATCAAGGTCAGTGGTTTTGGTTCCTCATAAAACGGGCGCACTCACTAGTATAATAGTCGGAACTTTTGAGATCGTTAATATTTTTGGTTGTGTTTGTGACTGAATGTGGTGTTGCGTTCGGTCACAATGCTGTTGCGTCAGAAGCAGGGTTGAGCCTCGGTAATGTAGAAATTGCGACTGCAGACTGTTTTTGTGGTATTTGGGTTGTTGTGTTAGTTTAAAGAGATTTCTAGCACAACAGTAGCTTTTCGTAACTTGTGAAATCTGTGGCGTCAAAAGGGCTTATCGCTAAAGCTTAATGGCAGAGTCTATAAGTCTACCTATCGTGAGATTTTGTTGCAATGGTGTGAAACCTGAACACTAGGGAAAGAAGAATTAATACGTCTGCAGGTCCCCGATAATCGCTGTCCCCGCACAATCAAATACGTAACTCAAATATCCGTAACGACATGCATTGACTTCGCTAGTTGGGCAACGTATTGCGAATGGTAAATCATTGTTTTCTTGATGCGGTTTTTATGGCCACTCATGATTCGGAATGGTGTATGAGTTACCTGGAGCAGCTGAAGGCTTGACAGTTAAACTAGCTGCAATTGCGGCCACCTGTCTCCCAGGTCAGAGTTCAAGAAATCACAATTCACAGTATTCCATTTTGAATTATATATCGTCTTCATTCGTCGTATACTTTGTTTTCCATTTAGATGATACCGTTTCGCGTCGTATTATCGGCTTGTTCAGCTCAGCCGTAATAAATACTGTGGATATCCTCACATATACAGGTAATTATTTTCACGTTTCAATTGATCGACAGAGATTTTAGAATGGAATGAATCTATCATCAATTCTCTTTCTATGCGTTGCCCTTTTCATTAAAATCGTGACAGATTGCTTCTTTACAAGAAGTTCTTCTCGTTAGCTGGGTTTAAACGACAAAATTTACTCAGACTGTTATTTGTGCATATTACTTGTGAGTAGCATTTAATTTTTAAAAATGTTACGGTTCACTTCTGTTGGAAATTTCCCAAAAAATGTTATAATTAGCACAGCAGATTGTTCCGGAAACTTACAACTTTTCTCATATTGTCTGTCTAACGGGGATCAAATGAGCATTGGATGGTAGCTGGTGTTACCCAAATCACAAAAGGGATAACCCATTGATTCGTTTCGAACGTGCAATTGTTCGGTGCCTCTGTTCCTCACAGGCCATACCGTGCTAAATTGATTTACCAACGATACTGAGCTACATTTGGGAACTCTCTGGAGTTTCACTGCTAATATGTGTCTTGGTTTGGGCAACCTGGCAGTATCTTGTTCCCTGTGACTGTGCGACACTTTTCCTGGATCAAGCTTTTGTTTTCTTACATATATCCTCTGTCACTACGATTGGAGAACTGTTTTTCAGTCACAATGAGCCGTATATTTTTAACATTTCATCTTCACCACCAACCTCTACTTTATATACTTCTTCACCCTATTCAGTGGAACCTGTGTTACAAGATTCCGCGCAGTCACACCTTGCGGTTCCAGCAACCTTCACGCAGCCGAAACGACCTGTGCTGATGCGTTCACATTCTACACAATGTGTTTCCGAGGCGCGTTCTGCCACTCTGCTCACATCCACAGAGGATTTCCGAGATCCATATCGATGTCTTCAACAAAATCTGGATCGTGCGCTAATCACTTTGCTTTTTTCAAACGCCACCAGTTTCCGGGTGAGTTTTTTTACGATCGAAACTATACGAAACAATTCCCTTTATCGCTATATCTTATGTACTTGAATTACCAATGATGTTTCGATATCAATGTGACGAGACTGTTGGGTTGAGTCGTAATCACTCATTATTCGCACTGGTTACATGCACAAGTTATTTGTTCCCGAACAAGTGATGTGTTGCCATGCTCCACCCAATCCATCCCCCTCGATTGCGTGGTTGTACATTTTAGGATTTGTGCTCAACCTCCCAACATTCCACATCATGTCATGGTTACCAGCAATCGTTGGGACTTTTTTTCACAGCACTGTCCTTGAGGAATGAACGTGGCCGTCTTGGGATTATGCTCCGAGATCCACTACTTTCCAATCCTCATGGTATTCAAGATGTGAAGAATACCCTGTTTGGTTCCAGACCTGAGAGTTCAAACGAGACAGTATAATAGACGCTCTGCCAATCTGCTTGTTGATCTCAGTCTCTAGGCTCTTAGGCTCTGACATGCCTACACCGAGATAGGTGAAATTATATGCTGATTTGTGCTATCCATATAACCTTCTGAGTGCATATTGATTACTAAATCCAAGTGACTTGTGGTATGCTTATTCGACCTTGAAATAAAAGCACGTGTTACTGGGCTCTTTCTAAGTATTTCCTTTCGTTTTCAGAACATCTCTGTTGACTTGTCTCAATCGGCACTGAAAAAACACAGCTTCGCTGCCTTGCGATGCGCGCAAACGGTGTACAAAGCGTTGGGTGGCCTGCTTTTGAGCAAAACGCATCCGCCATCTTCGGAGGTGGCCTTGAATCCGTTGAGTGTGTATCTACTCAAAATGACCAAAGAGGAAGACAACTTTTTATCGGAATGTTTGAAGACGCTATCCCCGATGGTGCGTTCATGTTCCCTGGTTTATCGATTTTCGTGATTTCACGTTTTCCGCGCAGAGTTTCTCAGAGTATAAACTTGAAGTCACATTGGAACCGAGAAGAATCTTTCTTCTGCTATTCATGCTTTTCCGGACCTGGTTGAATAGATTT
>JACCGJ010000949.1:0-10081 GCA_013407085.1 Atriophallophorus winterbourni
TGAAGATTCTTGGGGATTTGGGTACAAAGCGGCGTCTCCAGCACCACTCGGCGTTCGTTCGAGTCAGCTTCTCTAGCCTTTGCACACCCAAGTGCGACCTGCAAGGCAGCAGGGAGTTGCCAGAAAGAGGTGGTGTGCACCAACTAACCGTCTATGAGACTCTGCTCTCGTATTTTCCTCAGGGTTTTCTCCCGAAGCATTTCCAGCGACCTGGTATCCCGCAAGGCAGCGGAGGTTTAAAATCAGGGTTTTCCTTCCCCTAGATGAAATGCCCCTCCCAGCCTAACGAAGCAAACTGGTTCCAGGGCGCACAGTTACTCACCCTCGCCCCTTTACTGTTAGTAGAAAGAAGCAGTTCCGGCCGGCTTCGAAGCCACTCGTGCAGGCCAGAAGCTGGACTTGGTTGTCAGAGGCTATTTGAGACGCATGCCATATGGAAGCATTTTATAAACAGTGGGAGCTTGTCCCCACTGCCACCCCTGGCTATCAACTCATGTAAGACAGCTTAATTCTTTTCGACACACTTGTTTAGCTTATGCATCAGGTTTCTTTTTACTCTCATTTGAGCTGTGCTCATAAAGATCAGATCAGATCAGATATTTCAACAAGGGAAAACCATTGTCCACAGCAGCTTTCACCTGATGAAATAGTGAATTCCTTTTTTTAAATCAGGTCATCCTTATAATGTCGTCTTTCTCAAAACCTGCGGATCCTGATTGTACAGTGCAAGCATCATGAAACCGGTCGTGGTGTGTGTGTGTGTGTGTGTGTGATGGAATTGCATGCAAACGAGAATTGTTTGCTCCAACCGTGGGTTTTTATCTCGTTCCAAATTATAAAAGATTTTAACTCGAATAATGTGTGTGTGTGTGTATTGTTCTCGAAACTAGCATTCTTTCGATAAGACTCCCGTTGATCAGCTGACTAGATCCCCACGCGAACTGGTTAACTTGTTCGCAATCTTTTCAAGCGAGTTCTCCGCTTTTTTTGCATGTGTTGTTTGTTTGTTTGTTTGTGCAGTTGCGTTTTGTTGGAAATGCTGACCGATGGCTCGGTGGCGTTCACTCTGGCTGACCTGCTGGCCTACCGCAACGGGAATGATGACCGTGCGGCGAAGCTGTTGAAGAGCATTTCGTGCGAACACTTGCAGGTATGTTTTACTTAAATTGAATTGTATTCTTTGACAGTTCGGATCGTTAGCGGGTATCTCGACGGTTCACGAATGATATTGTGTGTGAGAAACGTGTACCGGGAAGTAAAAAGACACCGTCGTTCTACTTTTTATTCACTTTACTTTTGTGCGACTATCTCCTCCTGGAGGATGAGTCGGCTTGAATGAAGGTTCTTGGGGACTTGGGTACAAAGCGGCGTCCCCAGCACCACTCGGCGTTTGTTCGAGTTAGCTTCTCTAGCCTTTGCACAGCCAAGTGCGACCTGCAAGGCAGCAGGGAGTTGCCAGAAAGAGGTGTTCCACCAGACTCTGTTCCAGGTTATTCCTCAGGGTTTTCTCCCGAAGCCTTTCCCGCGATCGGGTATCCCGCAAGGCAGCGGAGGTTGAAAATCGAGATTTTCCTTCCCTTAGATGAAATGCCCTCCCAGGCTAACGAGCTCCATCTGCCCGAAGTAAACTGGTTTTCAGGCGCCAGTCACTCGCCTTTGCCCCTTCTCCTGTTGGTAGAAGCAGTTCCGCCGGGCTCGGGGAGCCACTCGTGCATGCCTGCCCTGTTTCAAACCCTACGTCTTTACCACGAGGTCTGGGAAAGAGACGCGGTATGCCACGATAATTACACGCTTATCTACCTACGTCTGTACGGTCAGGTTTCCCCTGAAACAACAGTAGTTTGGGCCATAAGAGTGCCTTATCTCAACCGTTTGCTAGTCATCGTTAAAATAACTTCCACTTGGTCGAATGAATGAAGTATACAACATGTGAACGTCACCTTCAGGCCTTTTTCATATAGTGAACCAGTTTTCGAATACAGAGTCAGCATGGTTCCCGGTCATGAGCCTCGTTTCTACTAGATACGTAACGCACGTAATAGAATCTTTACCAGCTGTGTATGTATGAAAGTACAAGCCTGATACTGGCAAAGTACCGCACAGTCATAGACTGCACATGGGCTAAGATACTGTAAGGTTGCCCAGGTCTAGACAGCTGTGTAGATCTGGACAACCAAGTGAATGTGCATTGAATTTTTCGCTTAAGTCATGTATTTTCAATTTAATTTCCTCTTTTCCGCAACTCCGTTGTTCGTTACTCTGAAGTCTGGATGCCATCATTGGTATGAAACCCGTCTCCCTGGTTGAGTTCCAAGAGATCAGAATTCACCGTACCCTACTCCCGGTTGCAATTACGAAGTCGACCATTGGACAGACCGCACTTGCGGTACAAAGTCGTTTGCAAAAGAGATATGAAAACTCTTGACATTGACCCCTTGAGTTGGGAAGAACTTGCTCTTGACCGCTCACATTGGAGACATTGTGTAAAGCGTCGCCTGCAAGCTGAGGAGGAGCAGATACATCTCTTGGTTGCTGAACGCAGATCACGCCACCGGCGTGCAACTGATGCAATACAAGCGAGTTCTGACTATCGTTTCCAGCGCTGCGGGAGAGATTGTTCCTCCCGAATAGGACTGTTTAGTCATTCAAAAAGCTGTAGAACATGAACATTCATGCGATTGTGATGTAGATCCATGGTCGACATCGACCGAAGGAGGCCAACAACAACAATTCCCGGTCAGTGATGTGACGCACGGATGTGCAGTCGTGCAATATTTATGTACTGCGTGGCTAACATCGTGCTAAATTGGTTGGCCAACGGTAGTGAACTGTATGCTGAAACACGCTGGAGTCTCATTACCATTTCTATTTCATTTCTCGTATCTGTCTAGGCCTGGGAAACCTGACAGTATCTTAGCCCACGTGCCGTCTCTGACTGTATGAAAGCACAAGCCTGATCCAGGCAAAGTGCCGTACAGTCAGAGACTGCACGTGGGCTAAGATACTGTCAGGTTGCCCAGGCCTAGACAGAATGGACCGTCGATGAAAGCTTGTTATGATGAATGGCAGTGAAAGCTGCAAGGACGTTGTCGTGTTGTGATGTCGCTCTATACGAGCTGTATGCTTTCCATCCCACTGTAGATTTTCTCAAGTCCCCATAATTCCCTATCTATTAGAGAATTATGTGATTGTCCTGATTGTGTGTCATTTAAGAATTCCCCGCTTGCTACCGGTGCCGTGCTCCCTTAGTGATGATGTTCGTAAATAACCTGGTTTTCCGCGTTCTTACCGGCTCTACTTAAGATCCTCATCACATTTGCCCCTTTTCAGTTCGTCGTTTCCAATCTACTCTCACTGAACAGTTCGTCAAGAATATCCGCTGAACAACACTTGATCGATCAAAGAGGCAAGGCCTTCCCCGAGGTGTTCTATTCCCATCTGCGCGAATATATGCAAACCTTTCTTAACACCAATTTACGCAATCCCACGATGCGGATCGCTTATATACGACGGTACGTGCGCTTGCACTTTTCTGTAAATATGCGTGTTTCCCTGTTTTGGTTATCTCATTTTTTACTCTGGCTCACTGGTTGAAGCTTATCTAATCGCGGTATGTATGAAAGCACAAGCCTGATCCAGGCAAAGCGCCGCACAGTCAAAGACTGCACATGGGCTAAAATACTGCCAGGTTGCCCAGGCCTAGACTGATATGAGGAAGAAAAAAGAACAGGAAATGGTAGTGACACTCCAGCGTGTTTCAGCATGCAGCTCACTACCGGTGCCCAATCAATTTAGCACGGTGTTAGCCGCACAGCACAAAAGTACTGTACGATTGCACTTCCGGGCAGCGGAACACAGCTCAAGACCGATGTGCAATCGTGCAATACTTCTGTGCTGTGCAGTTAACCCATAATAAATCTATTCGCCCGAGGCAGTAAGCTGCACGCAGAAACACGCAAAGGCTCATTGCCATTTCTAATCGCCCTCATATCTGTCTAGACTCGGTTTACGTGCCAGTATCTTAGCCCGCGTGCGGCACTTTGCTGGATCGGGTTTGTGATTTCATATACATACATACAGCTCATTATTCAAATAATATTTTTTAGTGTTATTTTAACAGGATGAAAGGTTAGACATAAAAGAAAATATTTGTATCTACTGTTAAATAATGTTGCATGGTAGTTTTTTGGTTCAACTGGTTGGTTGTTGAAATCCATCACCAATGGTAATTGTTAATGAGCATTTGAGTTCCGCGCGCTGTGGAACTCCATAACACCTTCGGCCAGACAACAAATCTGATTGGCTGTCACTTATGGACCAATAAAAATTGATCACACGCGATGGGTGCCATGAATCACCAGTCACTTTGGAACACGTTTTGCTTGGAACAACCAGCGAGTGCTCGGTACATCCCATATGAAAAACATTTTCTGACTTCCCGCAGCCATTCATGGAGGTTTTCTCAGCATTCTCTTCTTTTTACACGTTTCCTCGCATATTGATATATTGATCGCATATCGATCACATCTCGCATTATTTCGTTTCGCTTTTCTTTTACCATTGGATTGCGGTGGCATTATAATAGCACTTGAGCCTTTTCAAGAACTCGCGAATATGTGAAGATGTTAACTCGGCATTAATCATGGAAAGATGCACGGATGTGCAATCGTACAGTACTTCTGTGCTGTGCGGCTAACAGCGTGCTAAATTGATTGGCCACCGGTAGTGAGCTGCATGCTGAAACAGGCTGTAGTCTCACTACCATTTCCTGTTCTTTTTTCTTTCTCATATCTGTCTAGGCCTGGGCAACCTGGCAGCATCTTAGCCCACGTGCAATCTATGACTGTGCGGCACTTTGCCTGGATCAGGCTTGCGCTTTCATACCATACTACAATCATGGAAAGGAATTTGACTGCAATGGTGCTAATGCAGTTCTCATGTAACCGTTCACTTCTGAAACAGTAGCGTCTTTAAACCAAAGGAGCCCAGTATGAATTAGGGAACATGAAGTCACAATAGTGAGGAATATTCGTCACTCAGGATGTGAGTATTGTTCCTATGTTGGAACGGATATTGGGACTCTATAAAAACTCACTTTGATGTCATCAAGCAACTTCCACCGATTGACCCAGTACTGCATATAGCCGGGAGCGCTGTGGTGTGGGAGTTCGCTCTCTAGAATAGAACAGTTGGGTCATTTGGGAGCGTGAAACCATCAGACTCTTGTGATGTACAACCATGGACGAAATCGAAGGAAGGAACAACTGTCCACATGGTTCAAAGCTGTACTTGTCCTCTTTGATGTACCTTTCCATCGTTAGGATTCTAATTCACTTTTTTCCTACGTATAATAACACAATTATGGGTCCAGGCAACGTGTTGCACAGCTAAAATACCTTCAGGCCTAGACAGATATAAAAGAAAATGGCAGTGAGACTCTAGCATTATCTCGCATACAACTCAGTACCGATGATAAGTCATTTGGGTGCAGCGTTACCTTACCACCAGAGTAATACTGCACAATTGTAAATAGGTACCGATTGTATTCGCTAGTACACAGCCTCCTTCTCGAACTAGTTTTGTTTCTTTATAGAACCCTTCCAATATTGCTAGAAGACTTGAAAGCCCAATGTCCCGAAAGCCTTACCACCTGTGCCGTGTTGCTATGCAATCTTGTGACAAGCGTGCTAAAACCCGGCGGACCCATGTTTGTCACACAAACGCCAGACACAGTGGCCACTTCCGACCGCATCACCGATCCAATGAGTTCCCCGGACATTGTCACGCTCTCGGCTGATCCGACGAACTCGTTCCTGCCGGAATCTTCGGACAATCGGTTACTCGAGCGCGGGAAAATTGATGCGCTAGTGTGTTATTTGCATTTATACGAACATTTTCCGCGTCCATTGGCTTTTGAACGTTATCGTGCGTATTGTGTGGATTTAGTTGTCGGACATTCGGGCGAGGTTCGTTGTTTGGCCGTGAGGTCTTGGCGGCAGTACTGCATGATTGCCACTTCGGATTCGGTGATACCGGCGGTGGAAATACATTTCTCACGGAGATTTGTTCCTCGTGGCACCGCTAATGTCGAATCCCAGGGGAGGATGATTCGTCTTACATACGGCGTACCTGCCGGTATTCATGGAAAGTGCACCGAGGTAAGCTTTCAGTGACCATTTCGAGTTTGTGTCTTACCGATGTTTAATGAGTGTTTATGGTGTTTGCACTCACCATGCCTTGTACAATAACGTTTAAACGTTTAGCCTGTTACTAAATGATCCGATCAAAATTGTTCCATCACATTTTCATGATGTCCGTCACCCCCACACCTCACGACGGTTACGATTATCCTCGCAGCCTCGAAACGTTTGTATAAATGGTAAGCAAGTTGCGCTGCTGCACTGTTGACAAGGTTCGCACTACTACCTGTTCAAATCACATGAGGCCCACACTCCTGTCGACAGGGTTGAACCCATACCATGAATATAACAGCTCATTTGCCTGATCTCCATCACACACCCCACGACCGCTTTTCATTCTGTTTGCACCTCATTTCAGGTAGCGGACAGTAAGACAGATCCACATGCGCTTGAAACCGTAGAGGAATAGGAACAAGTAGCACTTGTGTGCCACTGTTGGATAATGCTTGTACGGACCAACCTCTTCAATCGCATGAGCCCACACTCCTCTAAGACAGGTTTTAAAGCCCATGCCCATGACAAAAAGGCTCATTTGCGATGCATTCATCACACACACACACCTACGACCGGTTTCGTGTGTTTGCATCATCAGTTAGTAGACACTAGTATCAGGATCCGATGTCTTGAAACAGTGAAAGAATGGAAAGTAAGTTGGACAATTGTAAATGTAGTTTCATCTTTGAACTCAGCCTTACCCGAGATTGGCATACAATTTCAATTTTTTCAGCTGATGGTTTTATTTTAAATACAACATTGCAAAGTGTGCTGGTGTGACTTTGTAGATTCATGATAAACGGCCAATCGATGGACAGTTTCGTCATAAAATCGAACGATAGCTTGTACTGCATCGACTGTACTGTAGCTTATTTAAGTCTGCTTGTAAGCCTGTTCAATCCGTCACAGGTTTTATCTTCGTCGATCCCGTTTTCCTCCTGGGGTTTAGCTAGGAACGCGCGCCAATGTGATACCGGTCGCATGTGTATCTACTCCAACCTCTGATGCAACTGGAGACAATGTTTTTGTCGGATAAACGTATTTGGATTACAGCTTCGTTGTAATGTTATCATTGTTGGATATACGTAAGATCGCAAGATTGGAATAAGACAGTATTGCCGTCATTGCCTACACGTGCTCCCAGGAGATTGTACTACTTTGCCTCGGTTTATGTACCTATCTAATAAATAGAAAATAATTGTTGTTGGTGGCCTCCTTCGGTCGATGTCGACCACGGATGTACATCACAATCGCATGAATGTTCATGTTCTACAGCTTTTTGAATGACTAAACAGTCCGATTCGGTAGGAACAATCTCTCCCGCAGCATTGGCAACGATAGTCAGAATTCGGTTGTATTGCATAAGTTGCACCCCGAGGCGTGATCTGCGTTCAGCAACCAAGAGCTGTATCTGCTCCTCCCCAGCCTGCAGACGACGCTTTACACAATGCCTCTAATAATTAGTGCAGGCTACTCTGTACGTTTTCCTATTCTATGGTGAGTTGAAATCTGGAAGTCGATCATTGGGTAGAACGCACTCGCGGTACAAAGTCGTTTACTAAAGACAACCCTAGGAGTTAAGAAGAACTTGATCTTGACCTCTCACTTGGGAGGCACTGTGTATGGCGCCCTTTACAGACAATGAAAAACACCACTACTGATCTTGGCTGGTGCGCGTAGATCACACCATCGAACCATCAGCGACGAACTACTCTCTCTCTCGCTCTGAGCGCGGTGGCCCACATCGACCGAATTAGTCCAACAACAACAAAAACTCTGTTCAATGTTACATGCGTCTTTTGCATTGTACTTGTTGCAAATCAAGCAACGCGCCACACAGGCTTCCGAGTCCTTTGTGACAGTGTTCAACGTTTCTGAACGAGTATCAAGGTTTGGTGGGCTTCACGGAATTGTTGATTGCGTTTAACTGCCAGTGATAACTAATGGGTTGTTTTACCTATTGACAAAAAGTTCTTGAATATGTGGTGCCACTCCCTTATGTATATTAGGTGGATGAACTTTAGAGTCTGATTACGTATCGTAAAGAGACTTATCCTCACAATAAATATTAGTCTTAGATTTGTGACTACTCATCCGTGCCAAGCCCATCGAACTATTCACAAAGTCGATCACGACGGACCATAATGGACTCGAGTTTCGCTCTTACTTGAGCTCATCAGCAGTGCATATCCTCCTCTTCGGGGCCATCACCACTGTAGTCCCACGCCTTAACGACCTGGACTACCGTCCACCGTTTGACCGATCGCAATTAAGCGTTTATGAACTGTTCTCCAGACTGACTAACTGGTTTGTGATTATCGAACCAGCAGTATGCTCTCAACCACAGTAAACTGAAATCGAATTGGCTTTACCTAGTACGTTACGTGTACTTATACCTTTGCTGACGTTTGCTACATTCCCACACATAGGTTTCTTCAGTCCAATCTGTTGTGCAGGGACCGGGCATCCGTCGAAAAATCAACCGATACTCTGGTGAGTTTCTATCAACTCTCTAAAACGGTCTGCTCTCGAAAGATTATTAATTCTTGGAAGTCGCAGTTTTGGAACCATTACAGCTTTCCGCCATAGTGTCCTTTAATGATTCGAGTTTATCTCCCTGTAATAGAAAAGTAAGCAATCACAGCTGATAAACATGTCAATGATTGGTCGAAACAAAGGCACTGATCGCTTGCCCGAAAGACGAACTCGTTATCGATCGATATTGATCGATGTACCAACGTTTTATCATCATGGTCGAGCTCCAATTACAACTGTTCACACACAATTTACGATTTCTGTTTGCGGTCTCATTACTTCCCAGCTTGTGACCTCTTGACGGATTATCACAATAGTTAGAGATCTGCCCCGTCCTTGTCTTTCTGGTATTGGCCGAAACATTGTGCCCTCAGAGCTGTAACAAAGAAACTTCTTTTATGATTACTCATTAGTAGTAGATCCTTCGAAATTATCATACAGTTTTTCTCATCAACCCAAAATGAAGGTCATAGACCCGAATTTCCATCTATGTTAAACTGGCATCAGTGCAGTGATGGGATTCGAGACTATGATTGCCAAATTAGTAATCTGAAACCATACGACGTTTTTCCCATTCCTGATGTGACCGGGCATAATTGAGTCTTCCTACAGCTTGAAACGTTTGATTCGTTTTAACCTACGATGAATGATGACGCAACTGGTCGAATATGGATATATTTATTCTTAGGTCGGTGTGAAGATCGATTTACAAAAGTTTATTACCAAAAATAACGTCGGCTGGTAGCTATGGTCGTAAGGTGTCGACGCACAAGAATGAAGAACCCAGGTTCGAGTCCCATCCTGATCAAATGAGTTATATGATTATTAACCTTTTCCATCGATGATGACCACGTGATTCACGTGCTGATCCCACAATCTAAAACGTTTCACATGACAATACCGTCGAGGAAGTAGCGGTTTGTTCCAACGATTAAAACTCTTTGCACCTAGGTTACACTGTATAATTAGATGGGCGCCAGATTTATATTTTTGCCTTTCCCAACGTTGCAGCGAGCCACCACGACCAGCCACATTGACGCAACGAGTACCCCGCTCTCGGATCGGGAATTGCTCGACGCACAGGACTCCTCGCTGGCGATCCTTCGTTCGCACGTGCAAGAGCGTCTGGCTGATTTGGACAAGGCAGTGCGATATGCATTGGCACACCCGGACGGGGGTCTCGCAAAGTTGGCCGCGTTTTTTGGACGATCTCACACCAGCGGCACGTTACTGCCGCATTTGATCACATTCGTGAACGACAAAGTGAGTCGAGTCGAGTCTAGTCTCGTTTGATAGCAGTTATCATTTACGGTGTCTTAGTCTCTTTTCGTTTTATTAACCGGTATGTTGCG